>OU611753.1:3432926-3450426 GCA_914767535.2 Dunaliella primolecta | reverse complement strand
CAATTTATGGCAAGGAAAGCTGAAATCCATGGTTTGGTGACCTGACTTTTGTGACTCGCTCAGGTGGGCTGTCCAGAGCCAGATGTTTCGGTCAAACACCCAGCTGTCATTGCTCACCAGGAGCCACTCCTTGCACACCTGGGGCCCCAAACTTGGCAGGCATACTTGAGCAGCATGCTGAACAATTTCTCATACTCAGGTTGTGGCCGAACACAGTGCTTGCCTGGTTTCCATGTTTGCACCACTTTTGCCTGCCAGATGCGCTCATGGGTGGCCATGCTCAAAGGGACCAAAATTTAGGACCACATGAAAGCCAAAACAATGGGACAAATTTGGGTCCGAGCAGGCATTTTGGCACCCATCCTTCTGGAAACGGCCAAAAATGGCCTACAATGGCCTGAAAAGTGCTCCTGGCTCGCTCCCAGGACCCCATTCTCATTCTTCATGTGCAGAAGTACCCATGAAGCCCTCAACTGCTCTGCATAGTCAATTTGTTTTAAATGCTTTTGGGACATTACCTCCTTATTTTTGCACATAGCTTGGCTGACCCGACTTTAAAAAAGGGGTTCACAACAAGAAAGTGTGCGTCAGGCATCTCTGAATGCTAAATGTGGTCCATCCCTGGGATCACTGTTTTCAGGCCCTTGGTACCCTCTTTTCCTGATTCTTGTTTTGAGTTCACTGCCCATACGTTTCCTTGGTGTACCGTCCAGAGATGGACTCACCCCGCACCCACGAAAATAAGTTCTGCATCCATGCATCTAGCACGCAGCCCAAAATTAATTATTTATGTATCTACGCATCTCCTGCGCAGAGTTCTTTGCCCATTTTAACCTGCAAAGGCATAATGTGCATCATTTTTCAAGCTAACTCTTATGTGCAGTCCAGTTAACTTGGAGTTCACTCATACATGCTCACACGTTTTCACCATGCCACACCCCTGTTTGCCCCTGCCCCCCCCCCCCCTCCCCCACTGCTGCCCTTTCCACTGCTCCCCTACTAAAAGAGCTGTTACCTTCTTACATCAGCTGCAATTCATTGGCACAGGGTGCAGTATAGGGTGCTGCATGGACTCTGTGGGAGGCTCATTCATGCCTTGTTACCAAATCAGCCCGCCCGCCTTGTTAACCCAGTGCTGATGGGGATGAAGGCAGAAGGTTCCAGGGCACAGGGGGAGGGACGCTCCTGACCACATACCTCTCGCTGTTCCGAGAAGCATTAATTACTGCAACCATGCACCACCATGCACCCTGTAAATAAATATTTATTTACATACCCGAAGTCACCGAGCAGGGCAATAATTGTTATTTATGCGCAGTGATGTAGTTTCTGCACGGTACTCACTCAGTCTTACGGTAAGCCAAAACATCTTCCATACATTCAGATGCAGGGATGCTCAGGTTTGATGCATGGCATGTATCTATCGTGGTGTCACAGTCCTGTATCAGTGTGCTTGGCCACCCCTGCAACATTCAATGTTGCTTGTCTGCCTGGTATTGCTGCTACATTGAGCAGCGCAGGGCCGTGCTGATCCTGAAAGACATGCTGGACACAAATGTACTGGATTGCAGTTGCTTCTGGACTCGGATGATGAGGTGTGCAACAAGGGCTTGTATGCTGTCGGGTCCCTAGTGCGCAATCAGCGCGACCTGAGCCACACCTTTTTAGCAGGGGGTAAGTGCATCAAGCAGTGGGTGTACCTGCCCATTTTGTGGCAAAGATAGCCTCTCTGGGTCGTCCCGCAGCTGCAAGAGCTTCTATTTTGCTTTAGTATGCTTGCTGCAGCAAGCGACCCCTGCTTTACATTGCTTACTGAAGTTGATTGTGTGGCGCCAGGTTGTCTATGCATCCCCTTGTCATTTTCATGTTTTTCGCCCACCCTTTATAATTCTTCAAGCTGATTGTGCCATAGCATTGTGCTGCTGCTTGTGGTGAGCGCAACTGTTAAGCCCATGATCCTCCTCCTCCTACACTTACGAGGTTGAGGAGATCATTTGGTTGGCTACAGCTTTTGAACCTTCCTGCAGCAGCAGCAGCAGCAGCAGCAGGAGCAGCATCAGCATCAGCCACTTGTCAGCCTGGGATGCTGAAGTGCCCAAACCTCCTGCAGCTTTGTTCTTATCCTCAAATTTTTTCTCCAGGACTCACTCAGCTACTTCAACATTTCAAAGCCCCAGAGACCGTACAATGATTATTGAGCATTTGTCCTCCTCCAGCAGGAGACATGCTGGGTCGTTACGAACTTTGGATTGATCATTCCTTGTGAACCTGTTAGATTATGCAGGGAGCAATACGCTCTGCATCACCTAGATAGTTCATGTTCCTCGATAGGCAGTCATGCTTAAAGCTTCAGTGCTCCTGCCCTGTTTGCACACCTGCTCCCGCCATGTTTGCACACCTGATCCTGCACTTTTGCACACCTACAGGCGGCTTGGGTCACTTAGAGTCCCTGATGTTGATCCCCCGTGCCTCACAGGCAGACGTGCGCATTAAGCGCAAGGCCTTGTCTGTGGCCATGGACATCTTCCAGGTCTGAATCCAGCATGTGCCCATCAGAATTGCTAACATGTCTCAGCCACTTGTCTTTGAATTTTGCTGGAATTTCGGTGCGCAAGGCCTTGCCTGTGGCGATGGGCATCTTCCAGGTCAGCTCTCTGCATGCGTTCAACAGGCCTGCTGCGCATGAAATGAATAAGAAAACGATACAGGCTGCAGAACCGCTTTCTGTTCTTCAAGGGAAAGATGTGTTTAGCTTATGTTGCCACAATGGGAATGCCTTGGCTCAGCAAGCAATCCTCCGGATTTTGTGACGTGTGGTGTTCTTGCATATTTTTTAGAATGGGCAGAAGCACAGATCAGCGACTGCTCGCTTGATCAATTTCGATGTGTGGGTGCGCGCTCTACCCTGTTTGATGCTGGGCATGATTGTGTGGCTTCCCCGTGCACGTGCTGGTCCCTCAGCAATGCCACAGGGTCTGCTGAAATGAGCGTGTTCACAGGCCGATTCTTGTGCTGATAGGATGCTGGGCGTGTTTGCATCATCCTGGATGCCTGCGCTGGTCCCCCAGCACCGCCAAATGTTAAACATGTCTGCACAAAGAAGCCATCAATCGCACGACTACTAGGCTCAGCACCGTCTCAGAGCCTGCTGAAATGAGCTGTGCATGTCCAAAGGCTAATTTTTATTCTTATAGGATGCTGGGCATGTTTGCATGATCTCTGGATACCCGGGCTGGTCCCTCGTCGCTGCCCAGTCCAATGCAGGGAGCATACAAACGAGCCATCTCTCCTGTCTTGTGTCCCATGCAAGACCACGACACAGTATGTCTATGCACAAACATACACGCACGCACACGCGCGCGCGTACACACACATACACACACATGTGCACGCGTCACACTGTGTGGCTGCAGGTGGATGATGGCCTGGTCCCTCTTTTCCTTGGAGGGAACTTCCCACAAGCGCTACTGCAGCTCTTGCAGGTGCCCAACTTGGACCTTCAAGAAAAAGCACTTGGTGGGCTGCAGGCACTCCTGCACTCACGCCATGAGCCGGTGGTGCAGGCCTTGAGGGCCAATCGAGCAGGTGAGCGGCAGGGTCTTGCACGGACACAATCGTGGATGTAGGAGCACTCTAGGCAACAAGCACATCCTTGGCACTAGCCAGACCCTCCATGGGGTCATAGATTTTTGATCACAGGTGTGTGTGTGCAGTATGCTGATGAGGATTTCGTTTTATGTTGTGCAACGCCTTGCTTACGGAATGAAACAGCACAATGTGCTTGGCTCTGCCAGACTGGCTGCACAGACAAGCGTGTGTGTTTGTGGCTGCTGAAGATGGCTTGATGAAACCGAGAGCATGTCAACAGATGTTTACTAGAGAAACTGCATTTGTTAATGCGGATGCCTGCAGAGGAAAGCTTAATGAAGCTGCAATCACAGTTGGCTGGAGATGTGAGGGCACAGCAGGCAGAAAGCGGAGACGATGACAGCGAGTCCTACCTGTCAGATGTGCTGCACCTGTGTTCCTCGGTCCTTGGCATGATGGCACAGCAATCTGGCCAGAGCGCTGAAAGAACAGAGCTGTGAAAGGGCTGAGCTGCAAGGAATGTTCAACCCCTGTGATATTTTCACGTTCTGAAACCTGCATGTTCCTCGGTCTTTGGCATGACAGTGCAGTAACAATGGCACAGCAATCCGGCCTGAACGCTGGAAGAGCTGTGAGATTGCTGCCTTTGCAATGTGAAGCTTACTTGCTCACTCACTTCTCAAGACACAGGGGCAGCCATTGTTATATGCCCTGATCATTTGGGGGGGGGATTCATTTATGACCCTGAAAATGTGCTGTTGTGTGTGCATCCCGTAGCTGACACTAACAGCACTTTACACGGTATTGTAACAACCGGTCAGACTGAACTTAAAAGAAAAGAAATTTCCTTTTGGCATTCCAAAGTGTCAGCCGCCTGTGGTAGGCGGGCTGGGATGCACTGCTCAATGCAGTTGATGCTTTAACTTGAATGTCTAACTTGTGCCTGGCCCAATGGCGATCCTCCTCCCCTATTATCTGTGCTCTTTTCTCGGCGCACACTGCTTGGCGTCCAGCGTAAACTTTCACTTCAAGGTTTTTCCCCACGCTTTGCAGCTCCTGTCCCAAGCAGGGAAACAACTTGGTGGACACCTGAATTGGGTTTTGGTGCTATTGACAGGAATTTGACAATGAGAAAACCGCAGGACCTCAGTGTAAGCAGAAGGCAGGAACTGTCTTTGGGACCTTGAGAAAAAGAGCCCTCATTTAAGAAAGGTGAAGGCACATGGATTTAACAGGGTTGCGCTTTTTCTTATTCTTACTGCCAATGGCCATAAAGACGGCCCGTGCCCAAGTCTTTGTGATTATGCTGCAAGCAGGCCATCTTGTCAGAATTCAGTAACCCTTGTAGAGATGACTCATGACTCACAAAATCGGAATTCTTTTACCGAAACATAGATATTAATCCATTACGAGTAGAAAATATTGCAAAAGCAGCAAAACCGCTCCTTTAGATAAGAAAAGAAAACTACATAGGCAGAGGAGACTCTCCCTACTAGGTGTAGTACATCAAATAAGGAAAAGGAGACACATTGGCTCAACTGAGCCGTGAGTCCCCTCCACCACGAACTTCGCTTGAAGCTACGAAGAGAAGACCTTAATGGGGATCTGGGGGGTTATTGGAAAGGAAAGGAAAGGGTTACATAGCTGTACCTGCCTACGAGGGCAGCTTAGCTGAAGCATAAAGAGATGCCTGCAACCAAACCAGACCTAAGCTTGAAACTAAACGAATAGCTTGAAGTCTACAACTGTTTTTGCGCTTACAGCCTCATGCTTGAGGGTTATTGGAAGCACCCAGCTCCATTCAATTATTAGAGAAGCCTTTTTTGTTCCTGCTTTCTGGTGATTGACGTCTCTTTTAATTAAGTCAACGAGCCAAAATAACTTTTCTTTTTTAATTGATGCAGGAGAGCTGTTTCTGCCTATGTATACGCAGTTGTTCTTACTTAGAGAAGAAAAGAATGCTCACGATCATGTCAACCAAGCTATGTGTAAACACGAGGAGGTGAGAGGTCACAGCAGCAAAGAAGGTCCGCCGCTAGCAGCCAGTCAAAACGACTGACTGCTAGCCTGCTCATAAAAATAAGTACATAAAGAAAAGAGTACAGTTCAACAGCAAAGTTTGTTGTTGTTTTGATTTATGGAAATAAACATACCAAATGAGGAGATGATGCCCCAAATGAATTTGAGCAAACTGAGTGTGCAAAGTAGTTGAGGGTGACTTAGCTGGTACTTCTGCATACAAAAAATGAGATTGGAGCCCTACGCGTGAGTCAGGGGCATTTTTATGAATTGTAAGCCATTGTTGACCGTTTCCAGGAAAATAGGTGCCAAAATGCCTGCTTTGACCCGAATTTGTACAATTATTGTCTCTCAGGTTGGTTTTAGGTCAAATCTGACCCTTTGGAGTGAAGAAATGGGGGGCAAATTTTGGTTCCAAAGCGCTTAAAGCGTTGTCACCCATGAGCGCATCTGGCAGGCTAAAGTGGTGCAAACATGGAAACCAGGCAAGCACTATGTTCGGCCACAACCTGAGTATGAGAGCTTGTTCAGCATGCTTCCTAGGTATGCCTGCCAAGTTTGGAACCCTAGGTGTGCAAGGAGTGGCTCCTGGCGAGCATTGACAGCTGGGCCTTTGACCAAAACATTGGCTCTGGACAGCCCACCTGAGCAAGTCACAAAAGTCAGCTCACCCAACCCTAGATTTCAGCTTTTCCTTGCCAAAACTAAGCGATCTTCTGGACTCCCGTCTAAGCTCCCCGGACCCCCCCGGATGTGCCTCTGATGAAGTGTCCAGCAATCGCTGCTGGTCAGGCAAGCCGGGAGACAGCTTCATGAGGACCCCATTTTGGCAGGCATTTTGCCTGATTTCTGGTCCCACACCCTGAGCAACCCCCCGGCACAAACTCAGTATGCATAGTTGCTCAAGAGGGTTCAGAAAAAGTTCCTGCATACTCAGATTTGGCTGGTTGCATTGAGGAACATGCATCAACTCAACCTAATTGGCTGATCACTGATCACTGGCAGTCATGACCTGAGTAACAACCAAGGCACAGGGGTGCTAGAGCATATCTACAAGTGATCCAATAAAACCCTCTGGGGATGTATTTGCTGGCAGACCTGGGGGGCCAGCAAACAGGCAACCCACTTTGAACACACATACGCACACACAGGGCAAGTGTCAGCGGCTCGAATACACCATTTAAAACAATTTCAGCCAACAGCTTCTACAAAAATTACTTTGCACAGGCTGCTGCTATGAGCTCTCTCTGCATATCGTTTTTTGAAACGACGATGAAAAAACAAGTGCCTGGATTGCTTCAAGGACATTATCCTTGATATATTAGCGAGTTTTCATGCATTTACACACAATCATTCGAGGCGAAGAGGTGGCTGGCACGATGAAGAGGATGATTTTTAACTGGCGTCAATCCTGTGTTATGTTAGCTTATTGATCAAACACGTATTTATTTTCATCTTTCCTCTCAGGACTCTTCATCAATTTTGGCCGCCCTGCACCCCTGCCATCTCTACAATGGTGTTTGGCTTCCTGAGAGGGAGGAGAGGGCAGAAAGACTTGAGGTGTGATCATTGTGTAAAGGTGCAATGAAGAAGGAACATGAGTAAACGTAACTGAGATGCACTGAATTCCAACCTGCATTCTTACTAACTCAGGGAAAGTGAAAGTGACGACTGGACGGAGCCCAAGTTCAAGTGTGAAAGGCTTTGCACCACCCCCAAGCTCCTGGAGAAGCTAGGAAATACTGCAAAAGTAAGTGTGGACTGTAAGTGAACCATCTGCACACCTACGCTTCTGGAAAGGCGTTGCCAAGATGGCCCGTTGCTGTCACGATGTAATTTCAAGCAGCTCATATCACACTTACAGGTGTGAATGCCTGTCTGAATTCAAAGACCTGGCGCTAGCAACGCTGTCTGCACTTTGATCCACTTCTTCCGCATAGCCTTCTCACAGGACTTCCGTCTTCACACGCTTCCACAGGATCCTACCCCCAATACCTGCGTGACTGTCTGTGGTACTTCAGGTAAGTAGCAGCAAATTACTATGTAGATTGGCTGTCCTGCCCTTCATTCTACCTGAAGGGCAAGGGGGGACAACCTTCATGAGCTTCAATTGTGCACGAGTATTTCCGCATGCGGTTCCCTTAATGCACGCTCAAGGGCGTAGATCTTTCTTTCTTTTCGCATGCGGTGCACTTTTGCTCTGCCACCAACATGACAGGAAAAAGCAAGCGCACAATAGTGCAGTAGAAGTTGCTGAACAGGCTCAAATAAGCACCGTGCCTGCCGAGCTGCTTGTTTTCGCCTGCATTGTTCAAATTGAATGAAATTTATAATAAAACCGTCACCTTGAAACATCTGATGGATGCAGGGTTAGATGCATGCACAGATGCCTGCCAACGGACTGCATGCGCAAATGCCCACCATGTGCCAGCATGGAATGATGCTTGCCTACAAAGATGTGCGTCTGAATGTATCAAGCTACAGAAAAGCCGGTAAGGTTTTTAAGGTGGGATGCATTTTACAATGACACATGTTGAATGTGCTCGCAGCTCCAAAGTACCAGGTTCTTTTTTGGCAATTTTGTGCTCACTGCCATCATCTAGTGTCAGGCTAGCATTTTCTTCTGAGGCAAATGCCGTTGGAGTCATCGTCTGCTGTACTTCCCTTTCAATTCCATTGTCTCCTTTTTCAACCAGCCCTCATTACGCATTTTTTGTTTTATTTGCTTGATGTCGAAAGACGTGCACTTTAACATGCCCTCAATGAGTTCACGGGTGTTTTTTACATTTAATTTATGCGCTTACATCATGATGCTCTTTTATATAGTTTAGAAAGCCCCAATACTTTTGTGTTCTTTTACACATGTTGGGTTTTAGGAATTGTAATTAACAGGTGACCATGAAAGGAAAGGAAAGGTTTTTATAGCTGTGCCTGCTTACAAGGGCCCCTGCCGGGCAGCTTAGCTGAAGCAGGTGACCATGGGACATTTGAGGAAAAACCCTATGTATAGAGTCCCAACAAGCAAGAGGAGAAGCAAACAAGTGGTTGCGGATCCATCAGGTTGTAAGCCGTCCAGACAAGGAAAGGAAGGGGTCACAATGCTTTACCTGCCTACAAGAGAGGAAGAAAAAAGAAAAGAAGAACCAAGTAGGCAGGGAAAACCATCCCTACGTCAGTTAAGAAACACATATGCCCAAAACAGCAGAAAGTCCCCTCGACCAAAAAGCTGAAGAACAGAGAGGAATAGCAGGGAGGGTGGCTGGCAGCTCCTGACTCCAGAACCTGGCTGTGAGGAAAGGAAAGGGTTACATAGCTGTACCTGCCTGCGGGGGCAGCTTAGCTGAAGCGGAAAAGGTGCCTGTAACCAAACCAGTCCAAACTAAAAAGCAGCGCTAGAAGCTAATTCACAGCATTGCAGGCATGCAAACACGAGCTTGGCCAATCCCAAGACATCAGCCTGGTTCAAATCTCTAAGACGTGTCACACGGTTGCACTGCTTGGGGGTGCAGAGCTAAACAGATGCTGGAACCGAGCACAGATTTGCTAAATTTTGAGATGGGCAATCCGGAATAATGTGCTCTTCGTCTTGTAAAGTATGCCAATCACATTTCAAATGCTGTTGCCAATTGAATGTTGTTGCAAATGCTAAGCTCGTGTGGGCACCTATTTCCCTGATGCCATTGGGTTTCCACTCAAAGGTTGTGACTGGAAAAGCGTAAGCATGAAATACTGCGTAGTAATGGCTGTGAGAAGTATTCTTGTTAACAAGGCAAGCCTAGTAGTAGCAAATTTGAGGGCGTACCGTCCAAATTTCCTTTATTATCTCATGTGCATTTACGAACAGGTTGTAACCCTATGCCCATTTTGGACAGGTGACAAGGTAAAAAGGCCTCAGTCAAGACGTTTGACTGCTAGCCTGTCTATAAATGCACATGAGATCACAAAGGAAAAAAATAAGTGTCTTGTTATCCCGGTTTAAAAAATATAATATCCTGGGAATTCACATGGTGAATGATACCTAGACATGGCATCCTGTGGGAGACATGATTAAGTTACACAGGGAGACCTCCAGCCAGACTGTTCGGCTGATCAGCCTGTGGCTGGTCCATGCTCCTGTGGAGATATGAAAATGTAGAAAAGAGAAAATGTGCTCAAAAAGAGAGGTGTAATTTCGACGGAGAGAGCACACCTGGGGATTGGAACATCTGAAAAGTACATGTTATTCATTTTGTATGTCATCAGAATCACAGATGATCATATGGTATCGCAGACCGGAGAAGTACTATTGGACCAAATAGCCTTGAGAGTGTGAACCCGCAGCCTGAATCTGGCAGTGTTGCGAAGAACGTGATGGGAAAGGTCCAAGTTATATGTATTCAGGCTTTGTGGTGGATTGCATGTGCATATCTGACAGGAAGTGCGCATCATGATGATATGTCAGCCGTTTACTGTTGCTCCAGCTTCCAAACACTGATTTTATTCCTTTCTTGGCGAGCTTTCACATTTTGACTGGTTTCAAGGTCAATGCTTTTCTAAATCAAGACTCGCACGGATGTTCAAAATTTGTTGTCTGAATTGGTTTCAATTTTTGATGCTGGATGAGGATGTTTCACCAGCAGCCGATCAGCCAGACTCTCGGGCTGCAGGCCAAACCCCTTGTAACCCCTTACTGTTGCTCACTCTGGGATCAGGGGCTGTATATTTCCAGTAGCTAAGGTGTCTGGATCTTAGGTGCTATCAGGCTTGCCAAATAAGGGGCAAAGAGCAGGGCCGGGCTGGCAAATCATTTGGCATGCTTCTCGTCGTATAGGGTGTCTACTAGGGACGATATAAGCTCATTTTTTTCATAATGTACATTGCTCAGAGTGATTTGCCTTCCTCATGTGCAGTTCCATGCCCATAAGCAACAAATAGAGGCCTATGACCAAATCAGACCATCCCAGCCTAGAAACGTCCATTAGGTTGAAGAGAAGAGAATGTATTTTGATCTGTGAAATGCATATAGTTCTCAGAGTGCACCATTATGTCTACGCTGCATGCGGCTTCCTCAGTTTTTAAGGTTTTGAGGAATTTCAACAGCCAATTGCAAGCTCGAGTTATATCAACTTAGGAGCCACTGATGAAGGGAGAATTCATCTTCCTTCATTGATACTTACTACCTCAGGTTGTTTCTCATTCCTCATCAGCGGAAAAAAACAGTTTATCTTTTTGTGTCTAAGCTTATGGGTTTATTTCTGGCTGGCTGAGGCCAGCCACAAGCCGATCAGCCAAATTAAAAGGCTGAACTTCCTTTTCTTCAGGCCTCGGGTGTTAACTGTGAATGCATTGTCTAGGTGTTTAATGTCACAAACTCCAGGTGCTGACTTTGACCTTGTGCTGACCTTCTGGAAGAATTGCCCAGGCTTAGCATCAGTGCGATCTGCAAATTTTAAGTGTAAATGGCATCTGTGGCCAAAAAAAGGTGCGGGGTGGGGTGCAAAAGCATGTTAACAAGCCATGAAATTCTGATAATCCGTTTTTTTTATCAGAGGGAAGATTTCCCATAATGGCACAGCAGGGAAAAACTCTCAAATGCTGTCAAGCTGGAGTTTTCAGGAGGATGATCCTAACTTTCCTGTCAGGATCCCAAGCAGGACGCACGTGCTCATTGCACTTAAATTGTGGATTCTCCGCAGTTACTGCATCCACTTGTTGTGTGCAGTGCTCAGCACCTGTTTGTGCCTAGCCCCCGTGCAGCATGGATATGAACGTCACGGTACCTCAGCAAGCCAAGCAGCCACTACCTAACGAAAGGTCAACTCCATTGTAACCTTGTAACCTTGAGCCTAGCCACCATGCAGCGTGGATATGAACGTCACGGTATCTCCATCTTGCAACTCACAGTCCAGTGTTCCGCTGCAGCCAGAAGTGCAGGAAAGGAAGTCAATGGCGGCTGACAAGGGATGCAAGAGGTTTGTGGCATCATAGAGAGATTTTAAAATGACACCTATCCAGGCTCATGAGCTGAGCTGCTGGATGTTTGCGTTTAAACGCAGAAACAGTTCAAATTTTGGGCTATCCAAGATTAAGCTGCTAGTCAGTAGTCTGCACTCCAGAGCACCAAAGCAGTGATAATTCATCACTGCCTCCACGCAAATTGTCCTGGACAGAATGAGGCAAAGCTGTTCAATCAGGTGCTTTTGATGGCCTTTGGGCTGGAAGTGAGGACTTGAAGGAGATTAAACACCTGAGAGGAAGAATCATAGCTATCTCATTCATGGCTGGAAGGGAAGCACAAGACATCGTCATGCTTACATTTAGCTGAGCCTCAGCGAGTCATGCTTTGCCTTTTCAAGAGTGACCTCGCACAATGGTCAACTGTGCTTGAGCAACTAGGACAAAGGCATCTCCGATAGCTCTGTATTCCAACTTCCGTCCAGAGCAAATGCACGAGATGCATGGACAACACTTGCACATAAGCTCAGCCAAAAGCTTAGGGTGTCTCTCACCTTAGCTCCCAATCACAGTCGTTCACAAGTACAAGGATACCCGGACGCCTGCGCAAGGGAAGAAGGCATGCTTATTCTAACTGGTAAACAAGTGACGCTTTCTTTGACAAGGATCCTCAGTGAAGTGAGGAAAGAAGCAGCTCGTCCAGCAGGGGTGTTTGAGACAATCCTCAGCTTATTGAAAACAGGTGTGCAAGGTGAGCTAACTGTGGGCATGGGTTGAATCGCACTTACACAGAATCCCCTTTCATGAAAAGTTCTGGCCGCTCCGTTAACAGGTTTTCCCGTGCCCACATGATGACATGTCCTACTGTCCACTGCATTCAGATTTGTAGAGGGGGGCGGACACAGATTTTTGGGCAATTGTGTGAGTGAACAATGTGCACGTCTGAATGCATGCCCAGCTCCTGCAGGGAACAAACAGCATCAGCAGGGACAGATGGTAGGCCAATTTATCACGACTATGCGCGAACCATGCATTTATCACCCACCTGCTTGCCATTGGTCTCTGCCAGCTCCACTTCGTGCATCTTTTTGTTTCCAAACAAGAGGTCCATGCCTCCACTGAACTCCAACTTGACCTTCATTCCCTAGAATGATTGATTCAGGTAGGTCACAATGAACTCATGAGGTGCTACTACAACAGGTTTCTCTTCCTTGAAACAACCTGCTGGAGTGTAAGAAGGGAAGCGAACAAGAGAGCCAAGAAACGAATGCAAATAAAGGCTCGTTATAGATTTAAATTTATAAATTTAAAGCCGTCCCGTTTGGTCCGTCTGCACAAACAAAAAGTAACCCCATAAGCAAAACGACAGCGTCGAATTCATCAATACACGTACCATATGGTAGGTTGCTCAACTGTGTTAAAAGTTTTGATCAATCCGCATAATATGACCATTGCAAGTCCTGGCCTCCTGAGAAAGTTGTGGCCCTATCAAAGGGCAATCAATTTCCAAGTGTATTAGGAAAGCTAGATTTTTTTGTAAAGAATCCCTGAAGTCTGAGCTCTCATAAGCGCATCAATGGAGGCAAATTAACACAACACGAGCTTAGCTATAGCCGGCACCGGTGGTACCATCACCATTCAATTCAAAGAATTGGGCCTTGATTGTCTTGACAAGATGTCAAGCTCCATGCACATTCTGTAAAGCACGCTCACAAATTTGTAACCACTAGGCGTGCTGTTGAAAAGTCTTAAAATGATTATACTCACAGATAACGCAGAAAAATCAGCCTCTTAATTAAGTTGCCATGCACTCCAAGCATTAACAAAAATTATAGACACCAGGCACTCATTATACTTGTAGGGTTCTTCTGGCAGGGGCACCACTGGGGGCGAGGCAGTTCAGAGCAGGAGGAGGAGAGTTTACGCCCGCAGGCGCATGGCTGACAGCAACCCGCCTGACCCTCATTAGTTATTCCCCATCGGTTCACAGCTTGGTTTAGGCTGGGCCAGTGAACCTCCTCGGTGAGGCCCTAGCTAGCTTGCTAGTTAGGGGGCCTTTCCTTAATGCACGCAGCTGGACCTGGCTTGCGTAGACTTTTCTTTTCTTTTCTTTCCTCACAGAGGTAGTGGAGCTAGGTACTTCCAGCAACCCTCCTGGTCCCCGGCCCTTCTGTTCCTGCTTTGTGGTGAAAAGGACTTAAGGCTCTCACAAATTTGTGCCAATGTGTCTCCTCTTCTTTAATTGATGTATACATACGAAGGAAGAGTTTCCGGATCCTCTGCCTACAGAGTTGATCTTCTCTTTTCTTAGTTGGCTGGCAGGAGCACGAGCTATTCAAAATCTTGAGCTTGAGACCTGTCAATTGGTATATGTGTGAGACCAATCGGAGGGTGCGAGGCTACGATTATATCATTGGATCCTTGAGCTCAAGCCTTGTCGATTGGCACCCTTTTCACAGGAAAAAAAAAGAAAAAAAGAAAAACTATTTAGGCAGGAAAAACTCTGCCTACATCAATTAAGGAATAGGGGACACATTGGCTCAGAAGAGCCTTGAATCCCCTCCACCACGAAGCTACAAAAAGAAGATTCTATTGGGATCTGGAGTCCAGAAAAAAAACATTTCTATGTTCCTGCGGCTGGTAAGGATTTTTAGAGCCAATTGAACTTGGATGATCTTGGCAGACTGCTTAATGGACTAGCCAAATGATGGAGGTACAGCCTGCCTTGTGCTAAGTGCCTGACTTGCTTTGGTGGGAGTCATGGGGAGGCTCTTTCTTTAATGCACGCGGCCGAAAAGCAAGCGTAAATATTTCTTTTTCTTCTTACTTGTTTGAGTCATCCTCCTCATTCTCTTGGAGATGTCGACTTTTCAGGACACTATCTGGAATGGTACCAAGACAACATCAGGAATCTTGATTCAGGATTTTGTTCAAGGCATGTTTGTTTCCCAAGAAAAGACAGCTCTGAGAGACTCTGCGGACTCTTCATTGATTAAGGCAGGCTAGCCTCATAATAGCTGCAGCGTTGCCTTCTTTTTTTTTCTTTTCCAAGACCATTGATGTTGCAAATCATTCCAAACTCAATCATTGCTGCTACTTAAAAAATGGAGGGCTTCTGAGTGCGTTTGGGGGGCCACAGACCTGCACCATCAATCGGCTCCGGCTCACTGCCTCATGCATTTTCCAAGATTGCTCAAGTGCCGGGTGGCCTCCAACCTCTTAACTCAGGTTAATGCTTAACTCAGGTTAATGCTTAACCATTACATGTACTATTGACAAATGGTGCTTATTCCATTGAACACAGAGACAACCTAACGAACAGGCACATTGCTTCCAGCGCGCAGCCTCCCCAAAAGCATCCAGGAGCAGTAACACAGATTGTTCCTGGCGCAGAAACCTGACAAAACAAAGGCATCAATCCAAAACACGTAGTCCAAAGCCTGCCTCTAAGACAGGAGTGGGTCACTTCCTGGGGGCCCACAAAGAGGGATTGGCAGAGCTGCTGGGTGGTGTCAGGCTAGCACCAGACATGGCGAGGCCACCAAAGCCGCCTCCCCCACCAAAACCGCCTCCGCCACTCCCCAGGCCTCCGAACCCGCCCCCTTGCTGCGCCAAGTTACTGAAGGATGCAAAACCGCCGCCTCCGCTGGATGGCTGCGCGAAAGCTCCGAACCCTCCTCCTGCGTGTGGGTGACGTGACTTGACAGATGAGCAAGAAGCAATGGCATAAAATGCTCACTTCCAGAGGGGAATGGGTTTGGGGCTTCAAAGGCACGTGCCTGAGTGAAGATGAGATGGCGCCGGCTGTTGAGGTGCTGACACATTTAAACACGACTGCCGTTCGATGCACGCTTTTCCGTGCTGGCCTGCCATCATTGCTTCTATTAGGGGTGGCGAGTTGCATTTTAGACACATTTGGTCGCAAGTGGTGGCAACGAGGGATGCCCTCCCGGGCACCCCAGGAGCACCTTTCGTCGCCATGTGGAGACATGAACTTTCCATTCCTGAAAAACATTTACATGGTGGTCGCCATGCACAACTGGTGCAGACTTCCCTCCTCTAGGGGGAGGTTTGCCTGACCTGGGAAACACAGGAACACTGGCCCAAAGCCAGGGAGCGGATTACCAGACCCCCCGCCCAAGGGACACCAGCCATTGCTCCCAGGCCCAGCATACCTCCCTCTAGAGGAGGGAGGAGCAGCTCTGGCAGGAGACCACTAATCAGGCCAGAGTTGGACGGCATGTCGTTCAGCTGAGTCACAGGAAAAGAAAAGGGCAGCTGTGATTCAGGCCCGGCAAAAGGGACTCCACCGGGTACAACTGCCTGCCAAGGAGGGGGGGGGGGTGAACTACCCGCCCAACCGACAAACAGCACTATTCAAAGCGAAGTTGGTCCTATTTGACATGGGTTTTGCATGTCAAACACTTCTATTTGATCTGGACAATTAAACAGATAATCACTTTAGTGCAAACAGGCAGCACCTGTATAGAATTGTGTTAGGCAGCCAATAGTTGGATTGCGGAGAAAAAAGCCGACATTGCGAACGCACCCGATTTTTGCATGGCAACATGAAGAAGAGCAATAAGAGGGACCCTTACCAAAGACCCCTGCAATCCCTTCCCCTCTGCCCCATCACTACCAGCAGCAGTTCCAGCAGTTAGTGAACCAACTCAATTGACTTCAGCAGTGGAGGTGCCCCAACAGCTCTTGCAAGCTTGCAGAGCTTACAGCGTTACTTCCAGCAGCAAATTCTCCCCATGCCTTGCACCAAAGCATGGAATCCCCCCTTATGCATCAGCAATAGTAGCTGCACCACCATCATCACCATGACCACCTCTATTAGAATTGGCAGCACCAGCAGCATTAAAGGTTGCCAAGCATGCAAATGCCCTCTGCAACAGCCCCTGCAGCTGCCCCTGCAAGCACATCAGCTGCGCCACCACCTGCAACCCTTACCCATGCTGCAGATGATAACATGGCTGCAGCAGGAGGGAGCAGCAAGAGCTCATAGAGCTCATGAGTTTATTAC
Organism: Dunaliella primolecta; assembly: GCA_914767535.2. Classification (NCBI taxonomy): domain Eukaryota; kingdom Viridiplantae; phylum Chlorophyta; class Chlorophyceae; order Chlamydomonadales; family Dunaliellaceae; genus Dunaliella; species Dunaliella primolecta. Next base: position 3,433,856 of record OU611753.1, on the reverse strand, counting down.
CGATGACAGCAACAGCCAGGAGTAGAAAGAAAGCAGAGACCGGGGTGAATTTGGCTTAATTCATAAGGTGTACCTTTAATAAAAACTGATTGGTTGGCTTTACCCTCGCTAACATACTGTGGGAGACCATGTTGAAAAGGCTCCTTTCTACTGTTTTAACATGTGAATTGTGAAGAACCAAAACATTTTGGCTGCGCAACTTTTTTGTGCTGTGCTGCACAGTAGCTCGAAATGAGCACACTTGGTCGCCATACTGCTACAACCCCAAAATCCTTACCAGGAGCACTGTCTGCCATCCAAAGCATGTCTCGATGCATGTCTGCCATTTCGTGCATCTGCCATTTGACGCATCTGCCATTTGATGCACGTCTTTCCAGAAACACACTCTTCCATCCAAAGCACGTCTTGATGCATGTCTGCCATTTGATGCATGTCCACCAGAAACACTGTCTTCCATCCAAAGCATGCCAGAAAATGCATCTGCCATTTGATGCATCTGCCATTTGATGCATGTCTATCATCTGAAGCATGTCTTACCAGAAACACTATCTGCCATCAAAAGCATGCGATATAATGCATCTGCCACTTGATGCATGTCTGCCATTGGATGCATTTGCCATTGAATGCTTGTCTCTACATAGACATGGTGGAAACGAAGGCGTAGAGACATGAATGCGTCTCACACGTATGCACAAACTGTATTTGATGCATGTTAAACCTTGCAATTAAGAGGGCGCATTATCCATGGGCCTGCAGCATGTAGGTGTGCTGCTCATGCGCTGGGGGTAGAGGGTGGCCCCTCAAGCTGGTAGAGTAAGATTGGTGCCAATACCACTCTCATCATGCACAGCATGTGCTCTCATCATGCACTGCAAGCGACCCATGTGATGAGAGCGTATGAAAATCCTCCATGTTCCACCCACCTTGGAA
>OU611753.1:3205426-3430426 GCA_914767535.2 Dunaliella primolecta | reverse complement strand
ACACTTGAGCCAACCCAATCAATTTAAAGGGGCATGCAAAGAGGCCTGAGCAACGTTTGTCATACCTGGCATGACAGCCTCAAACACACCTGAGCCAACCCAACCAATTTAAAGGGGCATGCAAAGAGGCCTGAGCAACGTTTGTCATACCTGGCATGACAGCCTCAAACACACCTGAGCCAACCCAACCAATTCAAAGGGGCATGCAAAGAGGCCTGAGCAACGTTTGTCATACCTGGCATGACAGCCTCAAACACACTTGAGCCAACCCAATCAATTTGAAGGGGCATGCACAGAGGCCTGAGCAGCGTTTGTCATACCTGGCATGGTAGCGCATGGCAACCTGAAGCACACTCAAGCCATCCCCAACAATCTCCAGCAGCTTCAACCAGCCTCAAGCAACCACAAGCAACCTCAACATCGGCACTGACACGACAGAGGACAAGAATGAAGAAGCGCTGCACAGTGCTTTGCGTTTGTGCTTCACGCTAAGGCACAGCGCAAAGCACTGAGCAGCACATGCACATGCAGCTGCAACTACGAGTGCACATGGCCATAGCTGCCCATAGCCTGCGCACGCTCACAAACCGAAAAGGACCCTGGCAATGAAGCATGTGCTCACAGGCACAGGACCGAACACGAAAAGCAATGCACAGAGCCGTATAGCAGCCGCCACGGTGCGCTGTTTGAGGGAAGCCATAGGCCTCTTGTAAGCTCCTCACATCCTGAGGGGAGCAATAGGCCCCTTGCGATTCCCTTGCACCCAGAGGAAAGCGATTGCGTTGCTTGCCTGGGAACCTGCAGCAGGGTAGGGTGAAGTAGCAGTCAGGCTACCTCCTCACGCAAAACCTCTCAGCACACCTGCAGCAGGTTGGGAGGCGGAGGGCGCTGTGGTTGGCTGCGTGGCTGCTGAGCTTGAAGCGGCAGAGGCAGACGACTGCGCGGAGGACGACGATGGGGCGAGCGAGAACGACCCGAAGAGCGAGGAGCCGGCAGCAGCAGAGGATGCGCCAAAGGCGGGCGCTGATGCAGAAGTGGCAGCTGGGGTGGGGGAAGGCGCGCCCCCAAAAAGGGAACCACCGAAGAGGCTTGGGGGCTGCGAGGGGGCGGCGCTGGGTTTGGAGGTCTCCTGTGTGCCGCCCAGGCTAAAGCCTGAAAACAGGCCCCCTAGGGGGGCAGTGGCAGGGGCTGTGGAAGGTGGTGATGGCGTTGGAGCTGAGGGTGATGGGGGTTCCTGTGCCGACTGCTGCTGCTGCTGCTGCTGCTGCTGCTGGGGGGCCTTGGCCTCTGCGGTCTTGGCGGAGAAGGAGTCACTCAGCTGCTGCGCCGCCAGCAGCGCTTGCATGTCTGGCAGGGGTGGCTGGGAGGACCTGGGTTTAGGCTTGGCTGCTGGTGGTGCTGCTGGTGGTGCAGGCGCGCTGGTGGCTCCTGCACCGGAAGATGATGCTGCAGCTGCCGATGGTGCTGCCGGTGGGGGTGAGGGAGGGGGGGGCTGGACTGCGGTCACCTTAGCGCCCAGGCTCTGAGCGGCGGCCATGGCTTGCATGGAGGGCATGGGGGGCTGCCCGCCTGTGTGTGTGTGTGTGTGTGTGTGTGTGTGTGTGTGTGTGTGTGTGTGTGTGTGTGCATTACGGTGTGGTTGTGTATGTGATGCAGAATGTAATGCAGCACGCACTATACCTGTCCACTGCGCTCCTTGGTAAGGAGCAGCTGCTGCAGCCGTGCCTTTTCCTCTTGATGCAGAGCAGCACTGCAGTCAGCCATGCACTCTTCCCTTGAAGCACAGCAGCCCTTGCTCTACAGCCAGTCATGCTGTGTTCCCCGACAAGGAGCTCGGCTGGAAACGCGTCCGTGCAGGCCTGAGCTTTACATCAGTCCCGCGCGAAGCTGTCACATTGTTAAACTAGATAGTTACGAGTTCAAGTAAGAAATGTGATCACCTTGATTACTATTGTTGGGAGTCCAACCAACGAGGATCATCAAGGTGTTCACAATTGAACTCATAACTGTCTAGTTTAATGATGTGACAGCTCGCCTGGCGCTGTACTTGCTGACGGCTGTGCTGCCATGCAACATTGCACGCATGCGAGCTGCGCTTGCGATTTCTTTGACCCCATGAATTTCATGCTGCTCCGGCATGGGACCTGTGCGCCTGATTGATACTGGACTTGCTGACGGCTGCCTCGTCGCTAACTCTGTGTCCTTGATTCCTCGTGTTGCCTGAAGAGTTTGCCCTTCACCTGCGCACCTGGTGCTGGGCTTGCTGGTGGCTGTGCTGCCTTGCGAGGCCGCCTCATTGCTAATTATACATTCCTCATTTTGCCCAATACATGAGCCCCTTACCTGCGCGCCTGGTGCTGGGCTTGCTGGTGGCTGTGCTACCTTGCGAGGCCGCCTCGTCGCTACTGGAGCCGGAGCCTGTCCTGTGCAGCTGCTGCTGCTGTTGCTGCTGTTGCCTGCGCTGCTGCGCCTGTGCTGCTTGGGCAGCCTGCATGGCAGAAGGGTTGCGCATGCACACATAAGTTAAGCGCCAGCAAGCAACATCAGCAAGCGCTTGGTGGAAAGTGCTGCCTGGGCAGCCTGCAGGGCATGGCAGGAGGGTTGTGCATGTACATGTACACGCACACGCGCACAAGTCGAGTGCCAGTAAGCAACATCAGCAAGCGCTTGGTGAAGCGTGCCGCCTGGGCAGCCTGCAGGGTTGGTCTCGAGGTTAGGGCATGGTCTTGAGGGTTGCGCATGTACATGTACACGCACACGCACACAAGTCAAGTGCCAGAAAGCAACATCAGCAAGCGCTTGGTGAAGCGTGCCGCCTGGGCAGCCTGCAGGGCATGGCAGGAGGGTTGTACATGCACACACGCACACAAGTTGAGCGCCAGCAAGCAACATCAGTGAGTGCTTGGTGAAGCGTGCCGCCTGGGTAGCCTGCAGGGCATGGCAGGAGGGTTGTACATGCACACACGCACACAAGTCGAGTGCCAGCAAGCAACTTCAGCAAGCGCTTGGTGAAGCGTGCCGCCTGGGTAGCCTGCAGGGCATGGCAGGAGGGTTGTACATGCACACATGCACAAGTAGGTGACCGGCAAGCGAAGTAGGTTAGCGATTCACGCACGAGATGCTGGGCATCAGCATTTGGGACCTGCCTGGGCTGGCAAAGTGCAAAGCGCAACCAACACGGAAAGGAGAACCAGGGCTGCTACATAGCATTTGGGCTCTGCCCGGGCTGGAAAAGCGCACAAGGCAACCGTCACGGAAGGTGAACCAGGCCTGCTTCTTAGCTTTGGGACCTGCCTGGGCTGGCATTGTGCACCCATCACAAAAAAAGAGACAGGGCTGTTATTTAGCAGCAACGATGGGCAGCAGGGCTAGATAGAAAAGCTGCTGGGCATAGGAGGTGCGCTGCATGATAACCTGCCCTTGGCTTCAGTAGTACGACACACACGCACGCACGCACGCATGCACACACACATACACACACACGAAAGAAAATGCGAGCTTGCCCTTGCGCACGCACCTGCACGTTCTGCAGCTGTTGCGCCGCTTGGATCTCTGCCATAGAGGGCATGGGCGGCTGAGGCGCCTTTGGCTTCACAGCACGAGTTGTTGGGGCTATACCATTTCCACCACCACCATCACCACCACCGTTTGCTGCCCCGAGGGCGGTTGCACCGGCTTTGCTGAGTAGGCCTTGTGCTTGCTGCACAGAAGCCATGGAGGGCATGGGGGGCTGCTTTGCCTTGGGCACCGGCGCCGCAGCAGCAGCCGTGGACGGCTTGGTAGCAGCGCCCTGTGCTGTGGACGCTGCTGCTGCTGCGGAGGAGGATGAGGAGGCAGGAGGCTTTGGTGGGGCAGCGGATGAGGTGGAAGCGCCCTGTGCAGCTGTGGCTCCTGCTGCTGCAGTTGTGCTGCTACCAAACAAGCCCCCTCCGCCAAAGACACCTGTGCCACTCCCACCGAAAGCGCCACCGAAAGCTGGGGAGGAGGAGGCAGCGGGTTGACCGAAGGCTGCGCCACCCCCGAATGCTCCGCCACTGCTGCCTGCTGAGCCGAATGCGGCGAGGCCTCCAAAGAGGGAGGGTTTGGGGGTGGAGGCAGGCTGGGCAGCGGAGGCTGCAGCAGCAGATGTGGATGGGGGGGCCGGCTTAGGGGCTGCAGCCACTCCTGCATGTAAGTCAGCAGCAGGAGAGGGGGCTATTTGTATGTGTGGGGGTACGGGTGAGGTAGGTGGGTGGGTGGGGGCTTGTTGTGAAAAAGCGATGAGGTGGCCATGAGGAGGCCAAGGCCATGAACATTCTTTTCAGGGCAGGATTCGCTTTTGAACTCTGAAACAAGCAGCAATGAAGTGACAAAGAGGCTGCGCACTCAGGCATGGCTCTGCCTGCAGCTGCTCTGATAAGGCAGAACAACAGAGGCTGTCTTTTCAAGTAGGTCGTCTAATTTGGGGGGGAAAAAGCATAGGCACAGCAGGCAGCCCTCTCGCCTACCTGGCCTGCCGAGGAGGTTCAGGATGTCTGTCTTTTGAACAAGAATCAATGCAGCCTGTTGCACCCTGCCCAGCAGGTCTACTGCTCGCACTGCCTCCTGAAGGCTATGTGATTGCACACACTTGTCCAACCAACTTGTTAAAAAGCAGCTAGCTTGCCTGGTGTCTGGTTTGGAGCAGAGCCCTGATTGAGGTTGAAGCTGAAGGCAGGTGTTGGAGGGGATGCTGCGCGTGCTGCAGGAACCGGCAAAGGACCTGCGCAGAGGAGGCACACGCACACAGACAGAGCACCATATGGGTTTGCAGGGTCATTGCAGGGTGCATGCTGCGTGTGCATGTGTGCGTGCGTGCGCGTGGGCACCAAGGCTGCACGTGTGCACCATGGGTTGGCAGGGTCACCGCCAGTGTTTCTGTTATGGATTTTGTAGCAGTGTGGTGACCAAGGGGGCTCATTTTGAGGTACTGTGCAGCGCAGCAAAAAAAAGTCGCGCTGCCAAAATCTTGGCTGTTCACATTTAAATTTGTAAAAAACAGTAGAAAAGAGCCTTTCCAACACAAGGTTTAAGCCAAAAATCCACTCTGTTCACTGCTTTTATTCTTCTGCAAGCTTGCAAGAGCTGTTGGGGCACCTCCACTGCTGATGTCAATTGAGCTGGTTCACTTACTGCTGGAACTGCTGCTGGTAGTGATGGGGCAGGGGAGAGGGCTCAGCGCAGGGGTCTTTGGTAAAGGTCCCTCTTATTGCTCTTCTTCATGTTGCCATGCCAACATTGGGTGCGTTCGCAATGTCGGCTTTTTCCTCCGCAATCCAGCTATTGGCTGCCTAACAAAATTTTATACGGGTGCTGCCTGTTTGCATTATAGTGATTATCTGTTTAGTTCTGTCCAGATCAAATAGCACTATTAGACATTCAAAACCCATGTCAAATAGAACTAACTTCGCTTTGAATAGCGCTGTTTGTCGGTTGGGCGAGTACTTGCCCTCCTGCCCCCCGGCAGGCAGTTGTACCCGGCTGAGTCCCTTTTGCCGGGCCTGAATCACAGCTTCCCTTTTTTTTTCCTGTGAGCGATATGCCGTCCGACTCTGGCCTGACTGGTGGTCTGCTGCCAGAGCTGCTCCTCCCTCCTCTAGAGGGAGGTATGCCAGGCCTGGGAGCAATGGCTGGTGTCCCGGGCGGGGGGTCTAGTTATCCGCTCCCTGGCTTTGGGCCAGTGTTCCTGTGTTCCCCAGGTCAGGCAAACCTCCCCCTAGAGGAGGGAAGTCTGCACCAGTTGTGCATGGCGACCACCATGTAAATGTTTTTCAGGAATGGAAAGTTGCTATAAATTGGTGATGGCGACGAAGGGTGGTCCCCAGAATTTTTCATGTCTCCACATGGCAACAAAGGGTGCTCCTGGTCACGACCATTTGCGACCAAACGCGTTTAAAAAGCAACTCGGCGCCCCTATAGAAACACTGGTCACAGCAGGGTGCATGCTGTGTGTGTACGAGGGGCTTGGAATGTGGTGCAGAGCAAAAAGCAGCGGAGGTTGCCGAAGGAAAGCACTAGCAAAGAAGCATAACTGTTCCATGCAAAGATGCTGCAAGAAAGAAAGTCGAAAATTGTTACTTTGTACTCGTACACCCGGCCCTACCACACTGCAGCAATCACCCACCTTGACCCTTTCAGCTGCTGCCACCTTTTGCTGCCCCTCCAATCACTGCCTAACAACGAAAGCGTGCCTGTTACCCTTTGTAAAGGATAACTTGCACACAACTCCCCCCCCCCCCCCCCCACACACACACACATGTCATTTACACCATACATGTTCTACCTGCATAGCCCCTGCCACCTGCGCACCTGCACCATTTGATGCTCCTTGAGCTCCAGACACCTCTGTGGGTGACCCCGTGCTGCTCACGCCCTGGCTGGGTGTGGTCACCAGAGGACTGGGCGGGTGCGGCTGCAGCACCTGCGTAACGAAGAGTTCAAACATACACCCTGTTCCAGTTGTTGTGCTCTGGATCCTGGTAGTTCCTCTCATTCCAGGTTTGCCTTGTTCCAAGTCAAGTTTCTACAAGGCTAGTTCAAGTCAAGGTTTAACAAGGTTTTACAAATTTCAACAGCGGGACACTGTGGTGGTACACTCACTTGTGCAGCCCCTGCAGCAGACCTCTGCCTCAGGGGTGCGGTTCGGGCGGCGGCAGCAGCGGCGGCGGCGGCGGTTTGAGAGGGGGAGGGGACTGGGGGAGGGGCAGAAGGGCGGACCACAGTTGTGCGCGCCTTGCTGCTGCCGGCTTGGGTGGCCTGTGCACAAGTGTGCGCGCGCGCATGTGTGTGTGTTGTATGTTTGCATGTGTGCATGTGTGTGCATGATCATGCGCATTTGCGCCTATGAAAGAATAATGGACCTACGTTTTTGCTCTGCATTACAGCACGATAAGACCAAGCTTGCGCGCTGGCCACAGCACACCGTTTCACAGGCGCATCATCAACACTTCCCCACTCATGAGCCTCCATCCCCCCTACCTAAGCAAAGGCTTGCCTCGTCTTCCACCCTCAACCCTGCAACACAACAGCGAGAGCTGATCCCACGCTCACCTGCACCAGCTTTGCAGCCACCCGCCAGCGCGTGGCATCTACTGCAGGAGGGGGACTTGCGTGAGGGCCTTTGTGATGCTTGGAGGTGCGCGCAGAGCCAGGGGATTGCCACTCCAGCCTGCTTACAAGCACACGCAAAGGAACATGCCCATGAAAACACACACACACAAAGAGGCACGAGTTGGCAGAATTTGGGGGTTGCCACTCCATCCTGCATGCACGCACGCACAAAGGAGCATGCACATGAGAAGAGACAAGCATGAATATGAGTGAGTAGCAGAGTTGGGGGATGCCACTCCAGCTTGCTAGCACGCACGCACACACACACGCACACACACACACACGCACACACACACACACACACACACACACACACACACACGGGAGCATGCACACAAAAAGAGACAAGCACCAATATACACTCAACTCGAGAGTTGCAGAGCCGGGGGATTGACACCCCAGCCTGTAGGCGGGCACACATAAGCAGACATACACACACAACTGAAGTGTGTAGGGATCAGCATTACGCGCTATATGGGCCAAACCTATAGCAAGGTACAGCGCGACATCCCGCTACACGCGACATTGCACTGTAGGCCAAAGCTGATCCCTACACAAAAGCAGGCATGCACACAAAAGCAGGCTTGCACACATAAGCAGGCATGCACACATGAATGAGAACGCACCTCATCAGTTTTGCGCACATGAGCATACGTAGACATTAAGTTGGTAGTGAGGGACAACACGAGTTGCGAGGGATTAAACCTCAAGTATTCACGAACACACACACACACTCACTCACATGTGCCGCTGCACAAAAAAAGCATGCTGCCTGCGTTTGTTGGCTCTTCCCTCCTTACATAATACGCGGATGGGGTTGGTACCAACATCAATGCCTGTGCTGATTGGAAGTGTTGCAAACAAGCCTTTCCCGTACTTGTATGAGCCTGTGGTTGATGTTCCTTGAATAACCTCATGCAGTTGATGCATGAGACGCATTCACATCTCAGCTATCCCAGCACGCCATGAACCCTTGGTCAAAGTACAATGTCATGCCTACCATGGTTGATGCATAAGACGTACACGCATCTCACCCTTCCTTGCACACCCTGAGGCCTTGGTCGATGCACCAGTGATGCCTACTATGGTTGACATAAAAGACATGTGTTTGTCTCACCCTTCCTTGCACGCCATGAACCATTTGTGATCAATGCACACTGTGACGCCTACTATGGTTGACACACAAGACGTGTATTTATCTCACCCTTCCTTGTACGCCATGAGCCTTTGGTTGATGCCAGCACCCGCACTGCTCAAGGCTGCCTTGGCGGGGGTGCTCCTGGGCGCCCATGCGTCACTGCCTCCACGCCAGCCCTTCACGCTAGACACCACCTGTGTGTGTGTGTGTGTGTGTGTGTGTGTGTGTGTGTGTGTGTGTGTGTGTGCGTGTGTACGCACACGCTATGCAAGCAAGCTTCAATGGTGCAATGGGATCGAGAAGATGTCTCCAAGTAGGCTGGTGAGCAAAGAACAATGCTGAAGAAGGCCTCTTGCCTTTGACGCGCAACCGCTGAAGCTCATGCCATGTGCAACATCCCTACGTAAGGGCTAGCAAGCTTGCATGATGTGGAATTCAAAGAAGTGGGGTGCCATGTGCAACATCCATACGTAACGGCCAGCAAGCTTGCATGGTATGGAATTTAAAGAAGTGGGGTAACCAAGGTGAAAAGGTTGAGTAAGGGTTTGCTTAGCATGTGGACCTTTCTCTTGATTGTGTGTAAAAGCAGTGTCCTTGTGAACGCGTTTTATAAGCAGATCATGCCTTACGGCGTCATTCTAGATGATGTATCAAGCAAATCATGTGACATGGTGCATGGAACAAAGGTATCCAGCAAACCTCACTGTCTGTGATCAGCATGGCGATTGCAAACAGACCAGAGTCTATACACAGTCACAAGGACAGGCGTTGCTTTTCGACACCATCGTACGGATGTTGCTTTTTTCATAACGTCACAAGGACATCCCTTTTTCATCCACATTCACAAAGGCATTGCTATTTAACACAACCACAAAGCCATGACAGGGTGTGTTGGGCCTCTGGCTTGTTCAGGAGCCAGTAGCACAGAGCACACATTGGGCATGGGGCCCTTGTGTTTGTCAGCGAATCTCCTGATTTGCTCTGTGCACCATAGGAAACTCCAACAGCGGAGCGGTCTCGCTGATGGAGGGTTAAGGGGCAAAGGTGGCTTCAGCAGCAAGGGAGGCAGCTTTTTTGACCTGGGACAAGACTGGACACCCCAGATTCTGGTCTTGTCTTTTTAGACGTAGCTCAAAGGGCGCAGTGGCTTTTGTTGTGAGCAAGCAAGAGCTTGCAACAACGAGTGCGTGAGCAAAGGGCACAGAGGCCATTGTAGTGACCGAGCACCTGCTGCGTTTGCTCATAAGCCGCAGTGGCCTTTGCCTTTGCTCAAAGGGTTGGCCTTGGCAGCAAGCAAGAAAGCGCTTGCAGCAATCAGTGCGTGAGGAATGTGTGTACATGAACGCTCCTTGCGGTCCCTGTGATAATAAGTATGGTCTGCCGTTTGTGCCTGGCTTACCTGCAGTTCCAGCACACTTACCCTCTCTTTTCTGATCGGTGTTTTGTGCCAAAGCACCCCTTGTGCACAGTATCCTTGCTTTTCCTTCACACCCACAAACCATTCCTTACCAGGATACTCAGGTACCACCAGGTCATGTGCCAGAGCCTTTCTCCTCTGAATCAATGCCCCAACTCCGCACTCCCCTGGCACCCATCCTGTATGAACATCCTCCTCGCAGCTTCCTCCTTGCAGTGGCTGCTTCGGTAAATAACCCTTTTCTTCTGACTTTATGCCCCAACTATCTCGCACTCCTCTGCCACCCAACCTCCAGGCTGGACACATAAACATCTTTTCTGCAGCTTCCTCCTTGCATGGCTGCTTCAAGGCCAACAAGTTGACACTCCTTCAAGCAGGCACGCCCCTAAGCACAAACAACTCCAAAAAGACACCGAGCCACGCACCTTTTCCTACCAAGGCTGTGCCAGCGCTTCACGTGAGCGCATGCAACATTGCAATGGGAGCGCTTGAGGCACAGAACCAGGCAGACACTCCTTCCGAAAGACAGTGAGCACACCTTTTCCCAAAAAGGCTGTGCACGTGCCTGACGTTAGCGCATGCAGCATTGCAATGGGAGCACTTGAGGCACAAAATCAACCTCACACCTTCAGCTCGATACATGTAGGTGAGGTATGCAGACACACACAAAGGCGGCAACCCTCCAAGGAGGAGCTCCCACACAAACTCACCCCTTCATCTTCCACATCGCTGTCAGCTTCATAAGGCGCAGGCGTGCCACCGCTCCCTTTGCCGTACTCCTCATCCTCATCCTCCACTTCTCCGTACGAGCTGCGCATGCGGGCCAGCGCTTTGGCACCCACAAGCTTGGGACCCCGGGGCCTGAACTCCTCCTGCGCGCATTCAAGAACGCAGTGCGGATACCATGGGTGCTGCTCTTGATGAGCTAGCCCTTTGCATCATGGTCATTAAATATATGGTAGTGGATGATGAGCATGATGAGCACTGACGAGCTAGCTCGCTGCTCTGCGCCCAAACATCTGCCATGGGTGCTGCCCCTGACAAGTTAGGCTTCTGCATGATGATAGTTGTTGGGCATCATGATGAGCATGATGAAGCCATGGTTGAGCTAGCTTGCTGCTCTGCACCTCAGCATCTCCCATAAGTGCACCTCCTGATGGGCTAGATCTCTTGTCTGCACCCACACACAATTGATTGTCTGCAGCTGGTAGTCCAGCATGCACTCCTTAAGCCCGGTATAAATATGCAGCCAGGAAGTGCGGTGTGGTGCCGCATGCTAGTGTGCACGCAAGCCTCGCTACCCCAAATCTGGTGAACCTGGTGGTGACAGCAAAGGCAACGTGACAAACTGTCCCCGCTCACCAACTCAACAGCTTTGGGGAGGTGAAGCATGCATGCATCTAAGACTCACAGGAACCAATGCTGGGGCTCATTCACCGTGTGCTTGTGTATACATCCGTGGGTGTGTGATTTTCCTGTAGAAAGAACTTGAAATATATCATGGAAATATTTAGCATATTTACAGGAGTGGCCAACCCTTATCGTGACAACACAACATGCGCACCTTGGCAATACCCAGCCGCTCCATCTCTGCGTACATCTCACGAATGCGCAGCTGCAAGTTGCGCAGTGTCCCACCCTGCATGCACCACCACCCCAGGCAAGCAACTTTTAAAAAAGACAGCTGCGAGAAGAAGCTGCGATGCATGCGCAGCTAAAGGTTGTGCGCCGTCCAACCCTGCATGCACCATCACCATCAACAGGATATCAGGTTATCAAAAAGATCGCAATTGTCATTGCCGTGAGTCAACAGGAGGTAAGCCACATGGAGTCACTACACGTGATCCTGCTTAACCGCTTCTTCACAGTTGCAGAGTTCTCAATTTGGTAGAGCCTGGATGCACAGGTACATCGCGCAGGAGCACCAAAAATGGGAGAACAAGGTGGGCAGTTACAGTATTTCGTCCATCATTAAAGAGTGAGAAACAAATTAGTCTCTAGGGCACGCTACGCATTCGGCTGTCAGGGGAGGATGCTGAACTGCTCCTCCGTCACACACAATCAAAGCACAACCACACGGACAAGCCCGGGTCCCACAACTCAAACAGCCGTCAGGGGAGGAAGCTGCACAGCCCCCCCCCAAAAAAAGAGAAAGGGCTACGGCAGCCAACAGGACGTGTGCAAGGCTGCGTGGTACCAAGGCAAAGCTCACGCAGGCCTGCTGACCGCTCACCTGCAATATGAAGGACAGATGAATAAACAGGTACTGCAATCAAGCAAGCCTGCTTCACCAGTCATGGACGGCAGGGATCAGTCTACCTCCGAGCAAAGCATGCTAGGCTGTAATGTTCCACCAAAGAGTTAACCAGACAGCAGGCAGCACACCAAAGAGCACGCTAGACAAGCGCACCTGCAGTGCGAGCGTGTCGTACACCACGATGTTGAGGGGTCGGTTGCTTGCGCCATCATCCACAAACATGCCTTGCCCCTCCATCGAATCCAGCCGCTGCCGCAGGTCTTCCATGCAGCGGTTATAGCCCAGGAGCTGCGCATTGATGCTGCTCCTGCACACACAAAATCAAGCGACACAATTTGGGGTGTGGTGGAGGCCAGAGAGTGTGCAATCCACGCAAAAAAATGGGGCCGTGTTTCAGCCCAGGGGTCACGCATTCATGCTGACATTTGTTCTTGTGCACATACAACCAAGCAACAAATGCAAGCAGGGCGGTCCAGTACTGTTAGCCACGGCTAGACCCTACAGAGGCTACGGTTAGACCCTACAGAGGAGGTTCTGGCTATGATGTACCACGCAGAGCAGATTGAACAAAGCTGATCAACGAAGCAAAAAAGCCTATACCTACACCTCAAAGTTCACTTTGACACAAGCTGTTGCGGTAAGCTGTCACACACACACATAACACACACATGCCCTCACTTTGCGCGCTCCAGGCCCGGCTCTAGAGGCAGGTGCTTCTCTGCTTCAGCCAGGCTGGTGTCTGCATCCCCGCCGCGCCTGAACAGCTGCAGCGCAGTTAAGCGCCGCTCCATGTCCACAGAGCCGCCAGACAGCCGCGACACGTCCTGGAAAAGCGCAAGGAGATACAAATGTGTGCATGTTATGTTATTATTGTTTGTCACCTCCAAGCGCCGCTCCATGTCCACAGAGCCGCCAGGCAGCCGCCACATGTCCTGGTGCAGCATAAGGATGAATGTATGTTTATCAATCTTGTCACAGCCAAGCGCCACTCTATGTCCGCGAGGCCGCCAGACAGTCGCCACACGTCCTGGGGAAGCAAAAGGAGACACGAATGTGTGCAATTTGTGCAGATGTCGAGCCACAGCAAAGAGCTGCTCCATGTCCACAGAGCTACCAGGAAGTCATGACACATCCTGGGGAAGCACAAGACCATGCGCATGCGTGCATTTGGCCAAAATCCATGGCCATTTTTGCAACCAGTACTGTTGCACGTCTCATGCAACTGTGTTCAATGGCCACAGAGACAGCGAACCACAGAGGCAGCAGATCAGAGACTCCACGTTTTCCCGTTCAAAACTTTTAAAACCCCTGCCAAAATGGCATTTCACGCTAACGGGAACCACCACGTTATCGTCACACTGATAACAAGGTATTTGACCCGCGCACGGAGCCTCAACGCTGCACGGGGCCTCTGTCTGCCTTTATCATCTTATCATCACTAGGATATAAGGCATCTGACTCGTGCACGGAGCCTCAACGCTGCACGGGGCCTCTGTCTGCCTTTATCATCTTATCATCACTAGGATATAAGGCATCTGACTCGTGCACGGAGCCTCAACGCTGCATAGAGCCTCTGTCTGCAATTAACAGACAGAGCAGGCCACAGGGACAGCAGGCAGGCACGGAGTATCATACACATTTCAGGAGGTATGTGTACCTGGGCACATTAATGAATGCCGCCACGTCTGCAACGCAGCCACAGGCCTTTCATTTTGCTGACTCTGCGCTTGGTAGTGATGCTGCTGCCCTCAGTGCTTTTTCCTTAGCACTGGTTCCCTTAATGCTGGTTCTCTTGTACTGTTTTTCTTAATGCTGCTTTTGCGCTCAGTGGCGATCCTCTTCACACTCCAAGTACAGCCATAGCAGCACCAGGACAACAGGCGACAAAAAATAGAATGCAGGGAGAGCAGGGGGAGCAGTGTCAAGGCCTGACTGAAGCGTCAGGAGACAACGGCAGTCTGTCAGCCTGTTTGTGTGTGAGTGCATTTGGGGGGGGAGGGAGGATGCACACGCCCACACATGTGTGTGCATGTTTGTCTTTGAGTGGGTGTGGGTGCGGGTGTGGGTAATTGGATGTGTCCTTGTGCTTGCATGTGTGTGGAGGGGGTGCGTGTATGCACACATGCAAGACAATTGAAGAAGAGAGCAAAAAGGGAAGACCACAATAGAGGTGGCACGTTCAGCAGGAGAGTGATACTGGCCTGTTCTGCATTATGCATTATGTACAACCAAGCTGTGCACATGCACAAACATTTGCATCAACGTAGCCTAAATTTGCTAACGCCCATACACAAGAATAACAATGCAAGACCCACCTGCTTGGTGCTCTCGTACAGCTGCTTCAGGGTCGACGCCTCCCTGGCAAGGTCAGACACCCTTGAGGACACCGGGCTGTACTCTGCGACAGCGGCCTTGCCTAGCAGCTTTGCAGCTCCCTCTTTTGAGACCTGAGCAGTGAGGCAAGTTTTTCCGTGTGCTTCTGGTGTGCAGGGTATCGAAGCAGAGCACTGCAACAAAAGTCCAGCCCAGCACTTTTGCAGCTCCCCTCTTTCAGCATGTGTGTCCACAAAAAACAATTGTGCAGAGGCAGGGTATGATGCATGAAGTTATGTGTCTCAATCGTGCCCTCTGACAGGTACATCGCCAGCTTCGCAGTTTCTTAATGTACATTCAAGGCATGGCAAATGAGCAATATCACTACTCCATGTTGAAGGATGCAAACGTGCTGCAAAGAGGCTACCTTAGCCCTTGACCTCCACGGCAGGAAAGGCAGAGAGGTTGTGAATATCTACTTGTAGGTGATGGCAGGTGACGGCAGGTGTCCAGCAACTCATTGTTGACAGGCGCATGCTAAAGCTGATCATGAATTGCAGCCTCATCATGAGTCCAGAAGAAAGTCTGGCTCAGAGCACCACCTCATGCTCTGTTTTGCAGGAGGCCAAGGAGGTTTTGGTTCAACACATCATTTCAACCTAGCAGAGGATCAAGGAGGGCTTGGTTCAATGCACAGCAGTTTCATGCCTGATTTTGTGAAAGCATTTTCCACCTCTTTTCAATCCAGGTGCATCCGCACACCCCAGAACCACAAATCAAACCCTCCCGGTACACATGCCATTGCTGCTGGCCAGCTGGCTTAGGCCCCACTGCCACGACCAAGTGGTCACATGTCCTTGACCATGCACAGCACCTCATGTTCTTCTCAAGACAAGCACGCACCTGCTCCTGGCCTGCCGTCTTTGGCCCCACTGCAGCGGCCAAATGCTCCATGTCCTTGACAATGCACAGCATCTCATGCTCCTCCCACGACACACACACACACACACCTGCTCCTGGCCTGCTGGCTTTGGCCCCACCGCGGCGGCCAAATGCTCCATGTCCTTGACCATGCGCCGCACTTCATGCAGCGACTGCAGGAAGTCAGCCTCCATGCGTGCAAGCTGCAGGTGAGGCACAGATGCATGTATAGGCATTGCCTTAGTAAGTGCTGAGTGCAGTTCACACCCTTGACCATGCGCCGCACTTCATGCAAGGACTGCAGGAAGTCAGCGTCCATGCAGGCCAAGCCGCAAGGAAGGCATGCGTGCGCGCACAGGCACAGCCTTAGCAACGCGCTGAGAACCTGGGTCAGGCAAAACAACCCTTTTTTGAGGCACAAGCAGGCGGATGGGCTGGAGGGGAAGCCTCGTGGGTTCTTCTTGAGCATGACAGCTGAGTATGGCAGGATCTACACCTGCAGCAGTGTCCAGTCGCAGCTGCTGGGGGAAGGAGGGCGAATCCTTCAATTTTCAGCTGACCCTTGTGCTGTTGCTGTGCAGAAGTTTGCTCGAAATTGACTGATGCCTTCATTCAACTCCCTTGTCTGGCAGACAGGTGAGCTGGGCACCACTGACCAGGGCTTTTGCACTTTCCAATAATGAAGCCGTAGAGAGACCCGTTTGCAAGCGCTCTCTGCATCCGTGGGACTGGTTCATGCATTGGTGAAATCCATGTACATCGTCCGCCCGCCACTAAGGCCATGAGGCGTATACAGTTCTGCCTGGATAACTTTACGGAGCGGCATGAGTGCCTTCTTGGAAGGCTTCCTTGACCTTGGTACTGTCTACCTCTTGAGTGGAGGGAGTGTCTTCCAGGAGTGCTCCCTGAAGTGGCGGGAGTGCCTTTCCGGACACCAAAGCAGTGGGAATGCCTTTCTAAAGTGATAGGAGTGCCTTTCTAGGAAGGCTTATTTATGTCCCGAGAGTGCCTTCTTAGAGTGACAGGAGCACCTTTTTGGAGGGCTTTCCAGGATGAAAGGGATGCTTTCCTGGAAGACCTTCTTGAGCAATGGAGGTGCCTTCCTGGAGTGACAGGCGTGCCTTCATTGAGGGCTTCCTATAGTGTACGCAAAATGCTGTTCGAGACAGGCTTCCCACCCTTCAAAACTGCCCGGTTTGAGTGAAGGTCAAAGCTCAATCACCTGTGTTGCACGCCACTCACCTCAGGGGCGTCATCAGCCAGCTTGGCTGCGGGCATAGGGGCATCTGGCAGGGGCGCCTGGCGTGCGGCAGAGCTCGGGTCAAGGCGCGGGGTTGCCGCACGCAGGCCCACATCTCCAGTGGGCTGCGGGGAGGGCTGCAGGCACAATTGAAGCACACAGGTGTGTGTGGTTGAAACAGCAAGGGCTTTGCGCGCAGCAGGGCAAGGAACCACATGCGGGATCGCCATGTGCAGGACCACATCTCCATTGGGCTGCGGGAAGGGCTGCAGGCACAATTGTAGCACAAGAAGCCCTGGACATCCCTGACGCAGGCCCACATCTCCAGGGGGCTGCAGGGTCCCTGCACACATAATTTTGATGCACTAATGCACTAGCGAGCACAATTAAAGTAACTGTGCAGCATGCATGCTTGCCTGCTGAGATCATGCTTGCTGCGGTCCAGAGGCCACCAAAAAATGGCAAAAGCAGGTGATGGTCTGCCTTATTCAAAAGCAGGTGGTGATCTATCTTTCTGATCCAAAAGCAAACGCAACTGGAGATCTGCCTTTCTTATGCAAAGGCAAGCAGCGAACAGACAGCCACTTCCACGAGCATATTGTTGGACCATCATTTGATGCTCACTCAGTGCCAGAAAACATGTAGACATGTTCAGAAGAAGCATTCCAACCGAAGCATCTTGCTTTGTAGCACCATAAAAGTCTGCAATCGCAGAGCAAATTTGCTGGGTTTGCAACAAGGTCTTTGCAGCAATGCAACACTGGCCACCTGAACATTTTGTGCAGACATCAAGAACAACAAGTGGGTACAAATAATTGGGGCTTCTTCATCAGTTGAGCCTAACTCACACACACATGGGTACACACCTCTCTGCGTACAGGTCTCACAGGCCCTGCCAGCGGTGCGGCTGGTGTCGGGGCAGGCTCAGGGGATGGCAGAGGCCCATCCTCAGCAGCTGGAGGGGGTTGCACTGCAAGAGAGCCAGGTTGGGGTGCCGATGAATCACAACGTTCCATGGTGTAGCAAGACAGCAGAGAGTGCTGCACAAGTTTTAGGTCATAACACAAAGTTTTGATGGCCACCATGGTGTTTTATGGATAGCAGGCCAAAGCTTTCAAAATGAACCTGGAATAAGGAATAATGGGAGGGAGGTGAAGGATAATGACAGGCCAAGGAATTCCTGGAAATGGATGATGGGGGGGAGGTCGAGGTGGTTCAAAGATAGAGGCCTGGAGGTCAAGGCTTGGAAAATAGAATGATTGAATGGGGCGATCAAGGACATTCAGGGGTCAAGGGCATTCAGAGGTCAAGGCCTGGAAATAGATGATGGGGGGGAGGTTTAGGTGGTTCAAAGATAGAGGCCTGGAGGTCAAGGCTTGGAAAATGGAATGACTGAATGGGGTGATCAAGGGCATTCAGAGGTCAAGGTCTGGAGGTCAAGGCCAGGAAAATGGAAAGGGAGGGAGGTCGAGGATATTTAGAGGTTAACACATTTGTTCAGGATGGTCAGTGAGTGTGCTGCCCACGTCAGTAGCTGCCTTTCCAATGGAAATTTTGTTGTTTGCACCAGCAAAGCACAGGAACCATGCATGGACCTCCTTGAGGGGAGAGATGTGAGCCTTGATGCTCATTTTGTGTGTGTTCCCCTTTGCAACATCACAAAATGGTTTGGCTGCTTAGTTGCAGGCGAGGATGCTGGAGGACGCTTATACGGGACGGCAAAAAGTCAGGAAGAAGAACACAGGAAGCGAGCAGCAGCTCTGCAGGGATTCACAAAAAATGTTATAAAGCGAGTGTGCAACCTTATTACAAAATTTTAAGTGCACCTCAGAATGCTCATCCTGGCAGCGTTGAGGGGGAATC
The DNA here is from genome assembly GCA_914767535.2 of Dunaliella primolecta. Classification (NCBI taxonomy): domain Eukaryota; kingdom Viridiplantae; phylum Chlorophyta; class Chlorophyceae; order Chlamydomonadales; family Dunaliellaceae; genus Dunaliella; species Dunaliella primolecta. The sequence goes on along the minus strand of OU611753.1, from coordinate 3,412,149 downwards.
CAAGTGACATGGCAGCCGCATTAGAAACGCGACACTGATTGCGAGATCGCTTTTCATTTGCTTGCAATTGGAACAGGTGAGCCCCCTGCTTGTCTGCCTCCCCTTTCAACAAGTATTGCATGTTGGCAATCAAATACTTAATTGCTCTCGCAGGCCTCTGTCTACATGTACGCCTTAAAAACATCATGGGCGCCTTGAGTGACCTGTGCAAACCTCGAATGAACCATCCACGCCTGGAGTGAACCGTGCACGCCTGAAGTGGACCTATGCTCGCCTGAAGTGGACCCTTGCACGCCTTCAGCAAACCATCTGTCTTGAAACTCTGTGGCTTTTCCATTCCACTGTCTTTTTCCCAGGAATGGTGCGCTTTTTTTCTTCAAATTTTCCTAGTAGCCCTGTCTCTCAGATCCCAGAGCAACCTCCTCCTTTCCTTTTCTTTTCTTCAAAGGCATAAACCAAATACGCATGTGTTGGAGCCCTGTCCCTGAGAGCCCTGCGTAGCAACCTCACTCATTTCCTCTTTGCTCTTTTGAGGTAAAGAGCCGGACTCACATGTGTCCTTGTAGTAGCCCTGTCCCTCAGGGCCCAGGGTAAAGTACCATCCAGGCCGGGGGCCAAGGAAAACAATGCTGGGCTGGAAGGTTTCTGTGGCAGTACAACAAAGAATTGAAAACTTAGATTTTGCAGCGAGGTATGAAGGGTTCATGGAAGCCTTTTGTGCCAACACGAAAGAGACTTGCGTATCTCTGGGGTGTTGTGAAGAGTCCATGGAAGTTTTTTGTGGCTACACAACGAGACATTCCATGTTTGTAGGGTCTTCTGGAGGTGGCATTGAATCAATTTGTCACCCTTAATGCCTCGATTTTGCTGGGTGACATGGTGCACCTGACAGGCCCTTCTCTGCTGAATGTCTTATACAACAGTCTCCTGAAGTAAACTTGCCTTTCTCCTTGTCTCCTCCTTGCCTCAACAGCATTGCCAGAACCTCAGCTTTTGCGCCAGCAGAGGCATGGGCATAGGCGCGCGCGCACACACACACACACACACACACACACACACACACACACACACACACACACACACACACACACGCGCGCGCGCGCGCACGCACCTTGCTACGCACGAAAAGTCAGTGGGGTTGAAAGAGCATTCAGCTGACCACTCTTTCCCTTGTACTTGTCCTACCTACCAGGAAGAGTAGAGCACCATGGAACATCATACAGAGCATCATCTAGAGTGCCTTTTAAAGCATCAAAGCGAGCATCTCATGTCCCCCAAACCCTCTGTACCCTGACCCAACAACATGCAACCAAACCATTTCATCATGAAGCGTTTATGATACAATTCTCTGCCTCTCAACCCAGGAGCACAAACAGCCCTTACCTGAGGGCTGAGGATTGAGCACTGAGGGGGGTGGGGCAAACAAGCTGGGTCTTGGGGGGGAGGGCGTCGGAAAAGCGCGCAGCTTGGTGAAGGGATTGGCAGGGGAGGCGGGGGAGGAGCATGCTGCATCCTCGTTGTACAGCTGGTTGCCCCGCAAAAAAGGGGCTGTGTGTGTGTGTGCAAGTGTGTGTATGTATGTGTGTGTGTGTCAAAACCTGCCAAATTTCAAATGCCTAAATTCGTGTGTGGGTTATTGGGTGGCAGTTGGCCCCCTGTGCATGCCCCTTCAAAATGTATGGCGGGTGGTTGTCATGCGCACAGCACCATGGCCGCTTGTAATAGAACGCACGCGTGAGGCAGCCCCAATTAATTAATGTATACAATTAGAGCAAAAGTATGTGCCCAAAAAGGCAATCAAGACAGGCACTCACCTGCAAGAGCAGTCGGGGCCTTGCCACCACCAAAAGCAGTGGCGCCGCCTGCTGATGGCCTCGCAGGAGACTCAGGAGGCGTGGCAGGGCCAGCAGCAGCTGCGGCACTGCTGCTTTCTGCGCTCGTTTTGGCGGCTGCCCCGTCCGCCGGCATGCCCAAATTACTGAACAGGCTCTGTGCTTGCTGCACAGCGGCCAAGGAGGGCATGGGTGGCTGCTTAGCCTTGGGCACAGGCGCAGCAGCAGCAGCAGCAGCAGTGGAGGAGGAGGGGGGTTTGGCAGCAGCAGCAGCAGCAGCATCCCCACGCGCTGGAGACGTTGCAGGCCCTGCAGGCTGTCGCTGCTGGAACCCACTGAAACCGCTGAAGCCTCCAAAGCCTCCGAAAGCCGGGGCCTGTGGTGCCCCTCCCAATGGCCCTTGGGAGGGGGCACTGGCTCCACTGGGTGCTGCTGCTGACGCAGACTGGGAGGCTGCTGCGGACCCAAACAGAGGTGAAGACCCAAAGATGCCTCCGCCCAACGCTGGAGGCGAAAGCGTGGATCCCCACGCGGGGGCTGACGCGCCGAAGCTGCCCCCGAACAGGCTCTTGGCGGGCTGCAGCGACTGCGCAGGCGCCTGGGCTGTGGATGCTCCACCAAATGCTGGCGCTCCCGCACCCGCACCGAACACACCAGGGGCAGGGGTGGCAGTGCCAGGGGCTGGAGGAGGTGGGGACTCCGCACCCGTGCCGTCCAGCATGGTCCTGCCGCCCCATTCAAACGATGGTGGGGAGGGCTCAGCGGAGGAGGGTGGGACGTGGAATGCTGGGGCGGTGGTGGCGTGTCGGCCGGTGGCGGAGGCCGGGCTGAAGGAGGTGGCCTTGGCAGCAGGGGCGCTTGGCGCATTAGAGGAGCTGGCGCGCTTACCGTGGCCCACAAGAGCCTCTGGAGCAGCGGCTGCAAGGAAGGACACGAGGAGAGGCAGGGAATAGAGTAAACACTGTGACTACTCCTCTTGCTCTCCTTGTGAATCGCTATGGTTGGGCAGGAAACAAAGGCAGGCAGAGGACAGCATGTGGATTGCGACTGTAAGGACACAAGAAGATGGGGGGACGTCTTGAGAATTGCATGCGAATGGGCAGGAAATGAGAAGAGGGGATGGTGCATGACTTTGGTAGGGGCGGGAGTGCAGCAAGCGGGGGGACATCCCTACAAGCCATGCATGATCCTCACAAGGTGAGGTCACAAACAACAAGTGCAGAGCGCAGTGCAGCGCTTCTTGGGTGGGCATGTGCAGCCTCGCCGGAAGGGGTTACACAAGAGTTGAGGTCACAAACGACACATGCAGGGGGCAATGCAGCACCTTAATAGTTTACATGTGCAGTTTTGCCTGAAGGGGATGCAAGTAACGTGAGGTCACCCAGGACACATGCAGAGCACAGTGCAGCGTCTGTTCTGTTTACATGTGCAGCTTCACCTTCAGGAGATGCTCACCAGGTCAGGTCACAAGGTGAGCTGCTTTTTCAATTACCTTCCTTCCTTCCTTCCTTCCTTTTTCAATTACATGTAGAGCCTCACCTGGTGAGGAGGTCACCTCATCCGAATCGCTGCTGTCTGCGGCTGCTGGCCGCTGCACATGCACCTCAGCCTCCCTTCCTTCCTTCCTTCCTTCCTTCCTTCCTTCCTTCCTTCCTTCCTTCCTTCCTTCCTTCCTTCCTTCCTTTTTGAATTACATGTAAAGCCTCACCTGGTGAGGAGGTCACCTCATCCGAATCGCTGCTGTCTGCGGCTGCTGGCCGCTGCACACCTCAGCCTCCCTTCCTTCCTTCCTTCCTTTTTCAATTACATGTAAAGCCTCACCTGGTGAGGAGGTCACCTCATCCGAATCGCTGCTGTCTGCGGCTGCTGGCCGCTGCACATGCACCTCAGCCTCCCTTCCTTCCTTCCTTCCTTCCTTCCTTTTTGAATTACATGTAAAGCCTCACCTGGTGAGGAGGTCACCTCATCCGAATCGCTGCTGTCTGCGGCTGCTGGCCGCTGCACATGCACCTCAGCCTCCCTTCCTTCCTTCCTTCCTTCCTTCCTTCCTTCCTTCCTTCCTTTTTGAATTACATGTAAAGCCTCACCTGGTGAGGAGGTCACCTCATCCGAATCGCTGCTGTCTGCGGCTGCTGGCCGCTGCACACCTCAGCCTCCCTTCCTTCCTTCCTTCCTTTTTCAATTACATGTAAAGCCTCACCTGGTGAGGAGGTCACCTCATCCGAATCGCTGCTGTCTGCGGCTGCTGGCCGCTGCACATGCACCTCAGCCTCCCTTCCTTCCTTCCTTCCTTCCTTCCTTTTTGAATTACATGTAAAGCCTCACCTGGTGAGGAGGTCACCTCATCCGAATCGCTGCTGTCTGCGGCTGCTGGCCGCTGCACATGCACCTCAGCCTCCCTTCCTTCCTTCCTTCCTTCCTTCCTTCCTTCCTTCCTTCCTTCCTTTTTGAATTACATGTAAAGCCTCACCTGGTGAGGAGGTCACCTCATCCGAATCGCTGCTGTCTGCGGCTGCTGGCCGCTGCACACCTCAGCCTCCCTTCCTTCCTTCCTTCCTTTTTCAATTACATGTAAAGCCTCACCTGGTGAGGAGGTCACCTCATCCGAATCGCTGCTGTCTGCGGCTGCTGGCCGCTGCACATGCACCTCAGCCTCCCTTCCTTCCTTCCTTCCTTCCTTCCTTTTTGAATTACATGTAAAGCCTCACCTGGTGAGGAGGTCACCTCATCCGAATCGCTGCTGTCTGCGGCTGCTGGCCGCTGCACATGCACCTCAGCCTCCCTTCCTTCCTTCCTTCCTTCCTTCCTTCCTTCCTTCCTTCCTTCCTTTTTGAATTACATGTAAAGCCTCACCTGGTGAGGAGGTCACCTCATCCGAATCGCTGCTGTCTGCGGCTGCTGGCCGCTGCACACCTCAGCCTCCCTTCCTTCCTTCCTTCCTTTTTCAATTACATGTAAAGCCTCACCTGGTGAGGAGGTCACCTCATCCGAATCGCTGCTGTCTGCGGCTGCTGGCCGCTGCACATGCACCTCAGCCTCCCTTCCTTCCTTCCTTCCTTCCTTCCTTTTTGAATTACATGTAAAGCCTCACCTGGTGAGGAGGTCACCTCATCCGAATCGCTGCTGTCTGCGGCTGCTGGCCGCTGCACATGCACCTCAGCCTCCCTTCCTTCCTTCCTTCCTTCCTTCCTTCCTTCCTTCCTTCCTTTTTGAATTACATGTAAAGCCTCACCTGGTGAGGAGGTCACCTCATCCGAATCGCTGCTGTCTGCGGCTGCTGGCCGCTGCACACCTCAGCCTCCCTTCCTTCCTTCCTTTTTCAATTACATGTAAAGCCTCACCTGGTGAGGAGGTCACCTCATCCGAATCGCTGCTGTCTGCGGCTGCTGGCCGCTGCACATGCACCTCAGCCTCCCTTCCTTCCTTCCTTCCTTCCTTCCTTTTTGAATTACATGTAAAGCCTCACCTGGTGAGGAGGTCACCTCATCCGAATCGCTGCTGTCTGCGGCTGCTGGCCGCTGCACATGCACCTCAGCCTCCCTTCCTTCCTTCCTTCCTTCCTTCCTTCCTTCCTTCCTTCCTTCCTTCCTTCCTTCCTTTTTGAATTACATGTAAAGCCTCACCTGGTGAGGAGGTCACCTCATCCGAATCGCTGCTGTCTGCGGCTGCTGGCCGCTGCACACCTCAGCCTCCCTTCCTTCCTTCCTTCCTTTTTCAATTACATGTAAAGCCTCACCTGGTGAGGAGGTCACCTCATCCGAATCGCTGCTGTCTGCGGCTGCTGGCCGCTGCACATGCACCTCAGCCTCCCTTCCTTCCTTCCTTCCTTCCTTCCTTTTTGAATTACATGTAAAGCCTCACCTGGTGAGGAGGTCACCTCATCCGAATCGCTGCTGTCTGCGGCTGCTGGCCGCTGCACATGCACCTCAGCCTCCCTTCCTTCCTTCCTTCCTTCCTTCCTTCCTTCCTTCCTTCCTTTTTGAATTACATGTAAAGCCTCACCTGGTGAGGAGGTCACCTCATCCGAATCGCTGCTGTCTGCGGCTGCTGGCCGCTGCACACCTCAGCCTCCCTTCCTTCCTTCCTTCCTTTTTCAATTACATGTAAAGCCTCACCTGGTGAGGAGGTCACCTCATCCGAATCGCTGCTGTCTGCGGCTGCTGGCCGCTGCACATGCACCTCAGCCTCCCTTCCTTCCTTCCTTCCTTCCTTCCTTTTTGAATTACATGTAAAGCCTCACCTGGTGAGGAGGTCACCTCATCCGAATCGCTGCTGTCTGCGGCTGCTGGCCGCTGCACATGCACCTCAGCCTCCCTTCCTTCCTTCCTTCCTTCCTTCCTTCCTTCCTTCCTTCCTTTTTGAATTACATGTAAAGCCTCACCTGGTGAGGAGGTCACCTCATCCGAATCGCTGCTGTCTGCGGCTGCTGGCCGCTGCACACCTCAGCCTCCCTTCCTTCCTTCCTTCCTTTTTCAATTACATGTAAAGCCTCACCTGGTGAGGAGGTCACCTCATCCGAATCGCTGCTGTCTGCGGCTGCTGGCCGCTGCACATGCACCTCAGCCTCCCTTCCTTCCTTCCTTCCTTCCTTCCTTCCTTTTTGAATTACATGTAAAGCCTCACCTGGTGAGGAGGTCACCTCATCCGAATCGCTGCTGTCTGCGGCTGCTGGCCGCTGCACATGCACCTCAGCCTCCCTTCCTTCCTTCCTTCCTTCCTTCCTTCCTTCCTTCCTTCCTTCCTTTTTGAATTACATGTAAAGCCTCACCTGGTGAGGAGGTCACCTCATCCGAATCGCTGCTGTCTGCGGCTGCTGGCCGCTGCACACCTCAGCCTCCCTTCCTTCCTTCCTTCCTTTTTCAATTACATGTAAAGCCTCACCTGGTGAGGAGGTCACCTCATCCGAATCGCTGCTGTCTGCGGCTGCTGGCCGCTGCACATGCACCTCAGCCTCCCTTCCTTCCTTCCTTCCTTCCTTCCTTTTTGAATTACATGTAAAGCCTCACCTGGTGAGGAGGTCACCTCATCCGAATCGCTGCTGTCTGCGGCTGCTGGCCGCTGCACATGCACCTCAGCCTCCCTTCCTTCCTTCCTTCCTTCCTTCCTTCCTTCCTTCCTTCCTTCCTTCCTTCCTTTTTGAATTACATGTAAAGCCTCACCTGGTGAGGAGGTCACCTCATCCGAATCGCTGCTGTCTGCGGCTGCTGGCCGCTGCACACCTCAGCCTCCCTTCCTTCCTTCCTTCCTTTTTCAATTACATGTAAAGCCTCACCTGGTGAGGAGGTCACCTCATCCGAATCGCTGCTGTCTGCGGCTGCTGGCCGCTGCACATGCACCTCAGCCTCCCTTCCTTCCTTCCTTCCTTCCTTCCTTTTTGAATTACATGTAAAGCCTCACCTGGTGAGGAGGTCACCTCATCCGAATCGCTGCTGTCTGCGGCTGCTGGCCGCTGCACATGCACCTCAGCCTCCCTTCCTTCCTTCCTTCCTTCCTTCCTTCCTTCCTTCCTTCCTTCCTTCCTTTTTGAATTACATGTAAAGCCTCACCTGGTGAGGAGGTCACCTCATCCGAATCGCTGCTGTCTGCGGCTGCTGGCCGCTGCACACCTCAGCCTCCCTTCCTTCCTTCCTTCCTTTTTCAATTACATGTAAAGCCTCACCTGGTGAGGAGGTCACCTCATCCGAATCGCTGCTGTCTGCGGCTGCTGGCCGCTGCACATGCACCTCAGCCTCCCTTCCTTCCTTCCTTCCTTCCTTCCTTTTTGAATTACATGTAAAGCCTCACCTGGTGAGGAGGTCACCTCATCCGAATCGCTGCTGTCTGCGGCTGCTGGCCGCTGCACATGCACCTCAGCCTCCCTTCCTTCCTTCCTTCCTTCCTTCCTTCCTTCCTTCCTTCCTTTTTGAATTACATGTAAAGCCTCACCTGGTGAGGAGGTCACCTCATCCGAATCGCTGCTGTCTGCGGCTGCTGGCCGCTGCACACCTCAGCCTCCCTTCCTTCCTTCCTTCCTTTTTCAATTACATGTAAAGCCTCACCTGGTGAGGAGGTCACCTCATCCGAATCGCTGCTGTCTGCGGCTGCTGGCCGCTGCACATGCACCTCAGCCTCCCTTCCTTCCTTCCTTCCTTCCTTCCTTTTTGAATTACATGTAAAGCCTCACCTGGTGAGGAGGTCACCTCATCCGAATCGCTGCTGTCTGCGGCTGCTGGCCGCTGCACATGCACCTCAGCCTCCCTTCCTTCCTTCCTTCCTTCCTTCCTTCCTTCCTTCCTTCCTTCCTTTTTGAATTACATGTAAAGCCTCACCTGGTGAGGAGGTCACCTCATCCGAATCGCTGCTGTCTGCGGCTGCTGGCCGCTGCACACCTCAGCCTCCCTTCCTTCCTTCCTTCCTTCCTTTTTCAATTACATGTAAAGCCTCACCTGGTGAGGAGGTCACCTCATCCGAATCGCTGCTGTCTGCGGCTGCTGGCCGCTGCACATGCACCTCAGCCTCCCTTCCTTCCTTCCTTCCTTCCTTCCTTTTTGAATTACATGTAAAGCCTCACCTGGTGAGGAGGTCACCTCATCCGAATCGCTGCTGTCTGCGGCTGCTGGCCGCTGCACATGCACCTCAGCCTCCCTTCCTTCCTTCCTTCCTTCCTTCCTTCCTTCCTTCCTTCCTTCCTTCCTTTTTGAATTACATGTAAAGCCTCACCTGGTGAGGAGGTCACCTCATCCGAATCGCTGCTGTCTGCGGCTGCTGGCCGCTGCACACCTCAGCCTCCCTTCCTTCCTTCCTTCCTTTTTCAATTACATGTAAAGCCTCACCTGGTGAGGAGGTCACCTCATCCGAATCGCTGCTGTCTGCGGCTGCTGGCCGCTGCACATGCACCTCAGCCTCCCTTCCTTCCTTCCTTCCTTCCTTCCTTTTTGAATTACATGTAAAGCCTCACCTGGTGAGGAGGTCACCTCATCCGAATCGCTGCTGTCTGCGGCTGCTGGCCGCTGCACATGCACCTCAGCCTCCCTTCCTTCCTTCCTTCCTTCCTTCCTTCCTTCCTTCCTTCCTTCCTTTTTGAATTACATGTAAAGCCTCACCTGGTGAGGAGGTCACCTCATCCGAATCGCTGCTGTCTGCGGCTGCTGGCCGCTGCACACCTCAGCCTCCCTTCCTTCCTTCCTTCCTTTTTCAATTACATGTAAAGCCTCACCTGGTGAGGAGGTCACCTCATCCGAATCGCTGCTGTCTGCGGCTGCTGGCCGCTGCACATGCACCTCAGCCTCCCTTCCTTCCTTCCTTCCTTCCTTCCTTTTTGAATTACATGTAAAGCCTCACCTGGTGAGGAGGTCACCTCATCCGAATCGCTGCTGTCTGCGGCTGCTGGCCGCTGCACATGCACCTCAGCCTCCGTGGTTGACCCACCCCCACTCTCCAGATCGCTCTCCCCTCCCTCGCTGGGAAGTGCGGTTGCGGCAGCCTGGGGCGCAGGGTCGGAGAGGCGGCAGAGGTTATTCAAAACCATCGGCAAATTTGCTCGTCCTCTTTCCTCACCATATGAGCATGTGAATCACCTTTACGCCCTGTTATGAACATGCTTTCTGATGAGGATGCTGCATGGGCAAAAGCAGTCATCATTGCAGGTGTGCTACGATTTTTAACTTTAGAGCACCAAATTCAGTGCCCCCTCTGTGACTATCACGACAAACCGAGTTCCAAAACCCATTCCAGCGACCTTCAAGCTGCTGCACCAGGACTTCTTCAACCTGCTTCCCCTTACTAAATAAGGTGCTGGTGATTTTCTGTCCAGTGATTTCATACAGCAACTCTTTTGAGATGGGTTCCCAGCACCAGTGGCTGGCATCAATTGCAACACTTCATAGCAGTGTGTCGTACTCTCTTCTCAAAAGCACTATTCAGAGTCTGCAGTGTTGTTATTAGTGATTTTTGGGGTGTCGCACTTAGGCCCCCAAGTGAGACCCAGGGGGGTCTGAGCAGGATTTGGGTGTCGCACACCCCACAATTTTTTTTGCCACAATTTTGGCTCCGCCAAAATTGTGGCATGCTCACCAAAAGCGTTATTTAGAGCCCCAATGCCCTTAAACCCCTTTTTAATGGCCAAACATAACAACGGCAAAGTTTCCAACAAACGTATTAAGCTGGGGCATTGCGTGCCCAATCCCACGTCTGCTTGCGCAGATACAAAAAGAACTTAACTAGCCGTCTGAGTCAATTTCAATCACAACTGGCTGCCTTGGATGGTGAGGCTGCCTAGGCACTGCTGCAAGGCGGCGCGCTCTGGCTGCAAACCATTTCTGCATGGCTGAGATGAAGGGACACTGAGCGAAGGTGAAGATGCGCTGGGTTGCCAGGACTAAGCACACATTCAAATGCTCTGCTTCTAGGCGGTTGCGCTGCTCGTCCTTGATGAAGCCTTGAAGCCAACTTGCTAAACAGCCGCTCTTCCTCAAGTGAACCAGACACTTGCACACTGGCAATGGAAGCCAGGGCCAGCCATACACTCAGCTGCTCCCTCAGGTCCACGTTGCATGTCAAGCTGGCCCAAAACCCGGCTGTCTGCCTGCCTGCAAGCTGTGCTTCCCCCAAAATTTTGTAAGCTGCATCTGCCTGCTCCATGAGCAAAGGGCCATTGAGAGGGGGCTCCAGGGTCCTGTCAGCCACGAGGGGGGACAGAGTGTGGCCAAAGCACATTTGCTCCATGCCAGCAGCTTGCAGCTGAATGCGAATGCTGCCTTGCTCTGCTGGTGCCTCCTGCTGCTGCTGCAAGTGCTGCTCCCATCGTGCCTTATTCTGCTGATGCGGGTTGCTTGGCTTTGGCTTCCGCAGGGGCACCTTAGGGGCTGAGGGACCTGCTGCTGCTGATGCTGCTGCCTTGCCTTCACGACTCTTTGTGCCTATGTGAGAATTGATTGGATCTGCTCTGTGCACTTTCACGAGCTGCTCCTTGCCTGTGGCCCAGGTGCATGGCACGCACAAGCCATTGAGGCATGCTGGGGCCTACCCCCCAAAAGTTGCCTAGCTCTGACAGTGGAACAAAGGACATGGGAAGGTTCTTGGGCTTCTTTGCTGGGTGCTCCCCTTCACTGCTGCTGCTGCTGCTGCCCTCACTGCCCATGTCATTCCCCTCACTTGCATGCTGTGCCACGGTTGCACTGGAAACACCTGTTGATGCCACTGGCTGGACAGTGGCTGGGGGGGGGCCAGGCTGCTCCGGGGCAGGTTGTCCCGGGGGGGGGCTGTCCCGGAACAGGCTGAGGGCGCCCTAGTCCACGTCCGCATAAAGCGTGCAGTGTTCCACGGCCAGAGTTCATTTCAAATTTACCACTTTAATTTTCAAGCGACACAGGGTGCTCTAAACCGAAATCCTGTGTCGCTTGGCAGCGACACAGGGTGCCCCAGCGACGCCCGCTGGGCGTCGCTGGGTCGCTCCTCAGTGTATGAAAAAAGCGACCCAAAGCGACGCGTCGCGCCTAATAACAACACTGATTCAGAGCGATAGATAGCAGATAGAGCTGCTCAGAGCACAGGCAAGCCACACCATACTGGTCATTTCTGGCACAGAAATTGAGCAAGGGGGGCAAATGAGATGGAGGTACAAGACGTCACAGAGCATGCCTCCTCAGCCTCAACTCCTGCTGCCATTGCTGCTGGGGCTGCCAGGGCAGAATAAAAAGGGGGACCAGACAGGCAGCACCCTTTGATGTAGCAGAGCACCCCCTTACCCTCTGCTCCTGCTGCCACTGCTGCTGGGGCCGCCAGGGCAGAATGCAAAAATGATGCAAGTCATTACAACAAAATACGCAAAGTCTTTCTTGCAGATTATGAAGGTTATTGCTATAACTGTAACCTATTAATTCAAAAAGGGGGACCAGCCAGGCAGCACTCTTTGATGTAGCAGAGCACCCCCTTACCCTCTGCTCTTGCTGCCACTGCTGCTGGGCTGCCCCCATCGTCTGTGTTGAGGTGGCAGAAGCGGTGCGGTCCAAAGTCTGTCGTGCAGTCACGCTCTCTGCGCGCTCGATGGCGGCCTTGCGCGCCATGGCCTACGCACAAGCAACACGGACACACGCAATGGTGAGGAGAGCTGCCTTTGTATGGCAATCCAATCATGCTCTCTGCGCAGCAAATGGCGGCGGCCTTGCGTGCCATGGTGGCCTTGCGTGCCATGGTGGCCTTGCGTGCCTTGGTAGCCTTGCATGCCTTGGTGGCCTTGCATGCCTTAGTGGCCTTGGTGCGTGCCATATGGTCTGCTCACAGACACGCACAGATTCGAGGGCACACACATCGGTGACGAGAGCTGTCCAACATTGTGCAAGCCAGACACAGCCTCAGTCCCACACTCAGTTGAGGGAGCCCTGTGCACCATGGCCTGGGAATGCAGAAGCGCAAGAGCACATTATGGAGAGTTGTATCCATATGAACAGTTTAACTTTGGTACCTGCGCTCTCGTTGGGAACTCTGTGCACCATGGCTTGTGCTTGTATGACGCACAGTGCGCATGCAATGGTGATGAGAGCTGACCTCGGCGTGCAAGCAAGTTACAGCATTACTTGCACACTCAAAGGGGGGCCCTGTGCACCATCTTATGTGCATTCAAGACATGAGACAAACGTACAATGGTGACAAGAGCTGCCCTCGCAATCACATTTTGCTGCCTTTCAGTGTTATGCTGTCGTCAAGCCTGCGCGCGCTCGCCCTGGAATCCCGCATGCACACGTGCATGCTCACGCTCACAAGAAAACACAGCCAAGCCCTTCTTGCACTTAAAAGGATGTCAAGGCAAAGCACCTCTCACACTCACACTTGGCTCCTGCACGAACACTTTATTCTCACAGAGTGTCACGTCACAGCAAAGCACCTCTCACACTCACACTTGGCTCCTGCACAAACACTCCATTCTCACAGAGTGTCACGTCACAGCAAAGCCCCTCTCACACTCACCCTTGGGTCTGCGCGCTCCTGGGGCTTGCCTCGGCAGGACCCTGAGTCAGACTCCCCACCGCCCAGCAGCTCATCCTGCACGAAACACAGCAGGCACATCAAAGTCATGTGTCTAACTGAAGATGTTCGGCCCTTGCGGTGTGCATGCTTGCCCGGCGCAAAACACTGCAGGCACGTCAAAATTGCGTGCTCTTGGGGAAGATCGTGGCAAGACCCTGAGTCAGAATCTCCGCTGCCCAGCAGCTCATCCTGTGCAAAACGCAGCAGGCACATCAAAGACATGTGCAACCGGAAAATTTTTGGGCGGGCCTGCATGGAGTGAGCAGGACACAGAACAGCAGCAGGAGAAGTCAGGAGAGGCCAGCAGATGCAGCAGTCCCACTGATGAACCATCAGTCAAAGTGCAAGCATAACTGACGCATGCTCCTGCACAGCAGGCGCAGAAGAGGCAATGGATTAACCATGTGGGACAGAGCACTTCCAGCGATTGGAAGTTTGCATGCTTGGGGAAGACGCAGGGGGATCGTGGAAGCTGCACCTCACTCAGATGCTTGCGGCTTGCGAACGTAGACGTTTTTGCGACAGCAGCTTTGAACTTGAAAGTAAGGACAGGCAGCATGAGATTGTTTGCATCCAAAATGATTAGGACAGTCCATAGAAGAATTGAATAGGATAGTCCAACCAAGCATCACACACACACACACGTACGATTGCACACACCTCATCGCTGTCTGGAAGCGGCGCACGCGCTGCTTCTTCCTCCTTCTCAGCAACCGTGCCTGCTCGAGCCACAACCCCTGCAGGGACTGCAGCAGCTGCTGGTGCTGCTGCCTCGGTCTCCTCCCGTGCTTGAGCCAAATCCCCTGCAGCTCCTGCCACTGCAGCAGCTGCTGCAGGCGAGGGGGGCGGCGGAAGCGCCACCTCCTCTTCTTCTGCGCGCAGGTGTTGAAATGGGATAGGCAGTGACAACAGGGATGCATCAGCATCGCCTAACACCTATTGATGCAGCGATTGAAAGGCATAAGCGCAAGCAGGAAACGCAAAAGCAGACAGCTCCGGGCGCAGCAGCTCCGTGTAGACACAAAATGAAAAATGCACCTAGGTGTGGATTCTATGTACTTGGTGTGGCTTTTGTGGATCTGCAATGCAGCTCCGTGTGGATCTAAAATGAGAAATGCCCACAGGCTCGCAGCGAACCATGCAGATGCACACACACATCAGGAACCGAAACACACCCAGCACTTCCAGGACCTTGCAGCTTCACAGAGACGTTCATAGGCGAAATCCAATCCAGTCTTTCTAAATAGAAGAAGCGTATGAGCCTTGAAGCAATCAATGCAGCACCTTCAGGAACCTGCAGCCACTCAGGGGTCTCCATGGGCAGCGGCTGGGGGGGATGGCTCAACGGCTGCTGGCGCTGGAAGTGCCCAAACGCATACAAGCGCAGCACAGCATCAGAGGTGGCCACGATCAAGATGGGCGTGCTGACCAGGTCGATGGGCTCCGCACTCAGGGGGTGGGGGATGGGGCCCTGTGAATTGGGAGGCCAGGGAGCATGCTTGTGCTCACATGTGTGTGTGCGTGTATCTCTGTGCTCATGTGTGTGCTCATGCTCATGTGTGTGTCCTCATGTGTGTGTGTGTGCTCATGCGTGCGTGTGCGTGTGTGACATAGTAGAAGAGGCATTTGCCACGTATATGGGCTAAGAACAGGTGCCTTGGCATACGCACAAGCTGGAGGAGCCCTTACGCTCTCATGTTCGGTGCGCACTTCCAGAGGGGCAAAAATTCTGGGAAAACACACAAAGGCTGAAAGTCACACCTCACCCTACACAGATGTGCAGGCATGCATACCAGCAGCAATTGCTCACAAGTCATCAATTCTTTGAAATATGACATTGCATGCATGCCTCATCCTACACAGTTATGACGCTTTAGCAGCTGCTGCTGATAGGTGTGCATACCTGCACAGCACCCCCACACAGAAACGCCCTGCATGCCTGCACAGCACCCCCACACAGACACACCCTTGCACTGTACCAGCAACAAAATTCAGACAGCGCTCAAACACACAGTCTCTGCACAGAAACCCACTGAAAATCCCGTTACAAAAATTGCCTGTGGCACCAGGACCACAAAACGCGCACGCACCGTGTCTGCACAGAAATCCACTGCCAACCCCAGCACATAGTTGTCCTCTCCCCCCGGGCCCGAGGGCAGCGCCAGGCGGATGTCATCCTGGGTCACGAAATACTGCTGCGGCTCCGGAGCGTACTGCGTGCAACGGTTGATGCATCGTCGCATGCGACTCCATTGACAATTTGATCCTTCGCACAAGGCACTTTGACCAGGGCAGATAGGGAGGAAACATCGGTGGGAAGGCTTGCCTGCTTTTGTGTGCCCCTGTTTATGCTCACTTCTTGACACAGTGTATCAAGCATGCCTTCACACACACACACACACACACACACACACACACACACACACACACACACACACACACACACACACACACAATCACCTGCACCAGCTGGATGTGGTCGTCGTTGGCCTTGCGGTGCGCCAACACGGTTGCCTCCCACTGTCCCACTGCCGTGCACTGCAGGTAGGGCCCCTGCAGGGTCCCTGTGCTGTCAGGCTGCACAGCGAGCACGCATGCAAAAAATAGGGTTGGGCATGATGTCCTTCTGAAGTCCAGCACAAAAGTTGAGTAACACGCTGCAGGTAGGACCCTTGCAGGGTCCCTGTGCTGTCTGGCTGCACGGAAAGCATGCAAGCATACGACTTTCAGTTTTTACGTGTTATGGGAGAAGCAAAAAAAGCATGGCAGAGTGCACGCTTGATGGTAGCAAGAGGATGCCTGCATACAGTGCACCACATAGGGAGACAGGCAAAGAAGCATCACTTCAAAACCATCATCCATGCCGAGCAAAGAGGAGCGATCCAGCTCACACGACCAGTGCAGCCAATCAATTCCAGCTTCCAATGACGAACAAGCATGTGAGTGAGGCAAGATGCCTGCATGCTCTGACAGAAGTTTAAATTTTTGTAGGGTTTTTTTAAGCGACAACGCTCACAGAGAACCCAAGATCACATGCTGTGCCTTACGACACATGTTGTTGCAGAGCTCCCTATACCTACAAACAAATGCTCTCGAACGTTGGCTCTTGAACATTCGGCTCTTGAACATCGGGGCAACAATATCAGGCATGCACAGCACTGGCTGTTGCAACGACAGGCGGGTGTAAAGGAGAGGGCCCCTCTAGTGCTGCCAGTCGCGCATGAGGCACATGGGCACAAGGGGTGTGAAGGAGGGGGCTCCTCTAGTGCTGCGGGTTGCGCATGATGCAGAAGGGGTCCTTCAGTTGTGCGCTTGAGGCCTTGCCTACAACCTTCTGGAAGGCTCTAGAAGGCTCTGACTTGAAATTGAGAATGGGGTTGCAACGGCCTGTTTGCATACACACCGACCTCCACAGCTACTGGCGTGAACGAGAGGAGAGAGGCCTCCTCCAACGCGCCTTCTTGCCCTTGAGCCGCTGCCTGGAGGCCACCAGGTGGGAGAGTGAGCTGCATAGGGTAGGCATCTCCACCCTCTTGGTCCTGCACAGGGAAATGGCACGTACAAGGTAAGCTGCATGGGATAGGCATCTCCACCCTCTTGGTCCTGCACAGGGAAGGGGCACATACAAGTGAGAACTTCAAAAGGGCCCGCTTGGTGCGCGCAATTTAAATAACATGCATGGAGGTCAAAAAAGGCATACGTACGCCAAGCAGGGGCTCCAGGACATCTCAGAAAGGCCAATGCCTCTGCGCAAGGCTTTTTGGAGAATCTTTTCTGGAGCCCCTGATGGGTGCGCGTATCATGTATCACAAGGAGGTTGACAAAGGCATTGGCCATTGTGATGCGGAGCAACCACAGGATCTGCACGAGAGCAGGCAAAACATGGCGAGAGTGCTGCAAGCGCACATCAAGGCAAACGTCCCAATATTGTTGGAGAATCTTGAACAAGCGCGGTGGTGCACTTGTGCAGCAGATAGGCTTGGTAGGGGCATTGGCAGAGGCTCAAAGGCTGGAAAATTAAAAGGTTGGTCAGCCTCTGCCCTCAGAGAAAGGGCACACTCCAAACACAGCCAGCTTGATTTCGGCTGTGTGCATTTGATGCGGCCAGGTGGCCTCAAATAGCTCACAAAGAGGCCACAAAACAAAACAAAGGACATCGGTAGCCCACTCAACAGCTCACCTCCTCCACCTCTGAGCCGCTCAGCATGAGGACCTGAGGTGACACCCAATGCAGGGACTCCACCACCAGCGACTCGCTTGCAACTGCATGCAGCATGTGCAGTAACACCATCATGCAGCGAGTGCAGCATTTTCACCATTCAGGACATTATCAAAACAACCAGCAGGCAGGCAAGGAGGATGCGAGCTGGACCCTGCCAGGGGATGCTGTTGAAGTGTCACTGTGCAGAAGGCCACCTGGGCTGGTTTTGGCTCAGCAGCACATGAGCAGATAAAGCACGGCAGTCAGCATGCATGAGCGGCAGGTTGGAGGACAGATTAGAGGCTGTGGGCAGACTACTAGAGCAGAGCATGTGTGAGATGCTGGAGGGATTGGAGCACTGGGAGGCCTAAGTTTGCCGGCAGGCACCTCGTTTTGAGGCAGCCACCGTCAGAACCTTGGAGAAGAAAGCGCATCTACATCCCAACCACCTACCCCCCACCCACCCACACAGACACACAAGCACGCACCATCTGGGTGTGTGATGTCGATCTTGGCCAGTTCCAACCCCAGCTGCAGCGCATCCTTAAACACAAGACTGTTGCCAGAGCTGTAAGCCAGGGTGCTGCTGCCGGGCTGCCAGTCTGCTGCCTCAACATCCTCCCCTGCTACCTGAGGAGCCGCTGGGAAGCTGGACACCTGCAGCGGCAAAGTGGGAAGGTGGGGCATGTTCGTGCGAGAAGTTGAGTTTGAATGTCGGTGTTCAATGAAAATGGAAAAAAAAGAGTGTTCAAGCCTATTCTGCATGGAAGGCACTTTCCTCAACTGCTAACTTCTGTCGTGTTACGTGCGCACACTCAAGCACCCTGTATGCAAACAAGCTGACAAGAGGACCCCCCCATGCATGGCAACATGTGACAGGTTGAGATGACAACATCACCATGACATGCAGGATGAGCATTAACTTGAGCCCATGTTGCATGTTCACAAACTATGTCCATGTACTTGCCACCAGAATTGATGCTGCCTTTCATGCATTAATTGAGTGCATGCATGCGAACACTGAGTACAAGCATGCAAATGCAACCACCATTGAATGCCTGTCTAGCACCGGCGCTTGTTGATCAGGGTTAGGAAGTGAGAAAAATGATGAGGACACATGGCACGGATGTGATAACCACACTTTGTAAATGGCGAAACACAATAGTTGGACACGTTGATCCAGGCAGCCCACAGGAGACCGTCCAGCACACAACCATGCGTGGGAAATTCCCCATACGTACATGGCACTTGTGGTCATCCGTGACCACTAGGTAGCGCTGCACGCCTGCCTCTGTCGCCTTGCACCAGACAAACTGCTTGATGGCAGCATCCAGGGTGAGTTGTGTGACTGGGCGGATGATGGGAGGGGGCTGGCTGGGGCCTTTCGCGTCCTCTGCCACAGCTGCATCAGGGAGGCTGAAGAAAGCCACACTGTTCTGGCTCACGCATGCGAGCACGAGCTGATCCGCAGAGAGGGCAAGCTGAGAGACGGGCTCCGAAGACTCCAGGGTGGCCATGCACATGGAGTTGGGGGAGGGTGGCTGGTAGCTGGGTGGAAGGGGTTGCACGTACAAAAAGAGGAGAAGAGGGGTGAGGTCAATCATGGTTATCAAGTCATGCCCGAGGAAAAAGTGGAGAACAGACATACTGCGACATTTTCTTTCTTATCATCAGCAGCTCACCTGTCTTGCCCCACCTCCTTGCTGACATGCTTCAGCAGCTCTGAGGATCTCACCACATACAGGCCTGCACACCAAGGGTGCCCATGGATGTAGTTCAGAAAAAACTACCTACCCATGACAGATGGCGCCCAAAACACTACCAAAAACTCCCCCAAACTTCCAACACACACCTGACAAGTCACTGAAGACAATCAGTCCATAATTGGAAGATGCAGCCACAAGGGCACAGGGACCTGGCGCATCCAGGGGCTGGCTGGGCTTGGTGAAGGACACCCCCCCCAGAGGCCTGAAGAAGTAGTCGGCATCCGAGTCCTCCGCCGCAGCTTCAATACAACTAAGATGCATCTCGATACAATTAAGATGCAGTCAGAGAGACTACCATGATTCAATTGCGCACAGTGAAACTATGGAACCCTGTCTACAGAGAGGATGATCAAAGGGGATACCGCAATTAAGGATACCGCAATTAATTAAGTACGAATTGAGACCTCGAACATTTACTTTGAAGTAAAATACGGGCAAGGCGGGAAATATCGGGCCATCAGCTGGAAAAAAACAAACCTTGAAGCGTTTTAAGGATTTATAAGATCATTGATTCAGCATTTCAAAATGTCAAAGCCTGGGATTCAAGGCAGTTGGGAGGCGTTGCTGGATGCGTGCCAGGCCGTTGAGGCGCCAAATGTGAGAGCTGGTATACAATTCGTGCTCAATCTTCAAGATGAAGATGAAAAGGAGCTGCAGGCACCAAAGGTGAGGGCGCACTTGGTTTCCACGAATCAGGTCAGATCTGATCAATTGAGGTCTTGTCAGAGGTCAAGTCCCAATTTCTTGCACAAGAAACCTGCTAGCACCAGACACACTCTTGAGAAGACTTATTTTAACTCTCATCACCAAGATCAGGCAGGTATCCTCTTAGTTGATGTTGGGAGTGCACTCACTCAGCACGTGCTTTCACTGCCTGCGTAGTTTTTCATTTCTTTTCTTTACATTGGTGAACAGGTGACTCTTTGCCAAGCTAGCTCCGTTTTCAAGGATATTTTGAGCATTGAGTCAAAGCTTGGACAGCTACAAAGTGAGTTTGGCAGGAAACTCTCCTTTTATTATACTTGGAACAATCACACGTATTAACCTCTGCTACAATGATCCACAATCCTCCATCAACCAGGATATACCCCTTTCTCAGCACACCTGGGACCTACAAATTATTGCAGCCTGGAACACAGCTGCAAGGATTCATCTTAACAGTCACAACCCAGCTTGGCTACAAGGCCTGGCTTCGGCTGTACCAGAAGTAGACTGGAAGCTGCAAAGTATAGGCAACCATTCTACTCTCAATACAATGCATGCTGATATGCCTGGATTCAATAAATGCCAACGCCTCCCCTCTGAAAAACAACAAACATCTAGAAACCCAACCTATCCATGTATAAGTAATCAGGAAGAAATCTTTGTACCTAATCAATCTAGCCTAACCCTCATGCTCAAAGTCCCTGACTGGAGGACATGGGCCTACTCTGATGGTAGCTGCCAAATCCAGGATGGCAAATAAGAAAGTGGATCAGGCGTCTACTGCCCTCTCACTGACAGCAGAAGTTTTGTTGAGCCCAACGGTGCTGGAATTACCAACACCATATGTCGAGCTGAATTAGCAGCAATTGCTGCTGCCATCACGCACTCTTCTTCACACATTGCTTCAGACAATCTCCAATCTTCACTCTCTGATATCCTGCACCCCTGCTGACCAAGGCTACAAGCACAGCGATCATATTCCCCTTGTTGCCAACGTCCCCACTAACATCCTAGGGGTCAAAATCAAGAAAATCTTAGTGCCTACTATGCCTCACCAAAATGAGCGCATATTAGTGCGGCCCATAAAGCCCTCAGATATTGAAAAGCTACACTGTGCCCTCAAAGATCCCTCCTACACACCTCACGCCACCCATGCAAGCATTCTAGAAACACTGAACAGTATGCACGAGGCTGCTCTCTCCCACCTGTCGGCTATAGAGAGCTCCTGTGCTACAAAACCTGCTCGTTTAAAGCACCTCAATGGCCTCCATGCCAGAGAAAGCGTTGAGACCATTGCGGACAAAATTGTCAATCTTATCAAAGAGTGCCATGAGGTGGCTCTGCATGTGTGCACCACCAAAATTAAGTCCACAACCTCTAAACACTTCAGGATCAGGAGGGTCAGCAACCTCCGCAGGTCACTGTGTAATAAACTCAAATCTGTCCGCCACGTGCAATACAAATTAGCCCAAGATCATCCGGCCCTTACCTTTTCTGAGGCCCTAGCCCTTTACAGCCACGACCCTAATCTCCATAAGGCCATTATCTTTGTCCAAAGCTTCTCCCACTCAGAAGTAGCATCCTCTGCGCGTAGCTCAAACAGCGCCATACCCCCCCTACCGACACTGAAGACTTTCCTCCAAGCCCAACATTAAAATCTTAAGGAGCATATCAACAAGATAGACTCTGACTACAGCGCCCAGTGCCACATCAGAGCACGAAGGCGCCAACAAAAGAAAAATGCAAAACACCCTGCTCTTGCCAATAAGGAAATCTTCAATGGCAAAAACACTGCCCCTCCCCAAGCCCAAGTACTCACAGACCCTGAAACAGGCGAAATAGAAACAGACCCGTGCAAAGTAGCTGGTATTGTGGAAAAGTTTTACACTGACAGCATGGCTGCCCCTAGCATTAAGACAGGGGCCTACCTTCCATCTGAACCCCAAGCCAGGCAAAACTACCCCTGGATGGACCGGCAATGTGAGGACCACTTCCTCCTTGAAACTCCCATCACTAGGGATGAGAATAATACCCAAAGGAAAAGGAAGTGGCTTCACAATTCCATCCTAGACAGTTGCTCCTTCCAGGAATGTATCCAATCCCTCACAAATAATAAGACCCCAGGACCTGACGGCATAGCCAATGAGCTTCTCAAACACCTACCGCATGAATTCAAGGAATCTATCCACAAACTCTTTATCATTATGTGGGCAACGGGAATCACCCCCAAAGCTTGGAAAAAGAGTGATACCATTCTTATCTTCAAAGATAAAGGCCCTGAAACGGACATCACGTCCTATCGACCCATTGGCCTGGCCAATACCCTCTATAAATTATGGACACGCCTAGTTACAACCACCCTCTATGAATATGCAGAGAGCCACTCCCTCCTGAGCTCTATGCCATCAGGTTTCCGAAAACACACAGACACCATACACCAACTTCAAAACTTAATCATGACCCTTGAAGATTCCAAACTAATTAATAAAGATGTATATGCTCTTATTGTAGATTTCACCTCTGCCTTCAACACAACAGACCATGACAAGCTGCTCTGGATCATGTATGACCTCGACTTTCCCACAGACGCCATTGACACAGTCAAGAATTTATACCAAGAGGCCCACACCAGAGTCCGCCTAGCTACTGGTCAGTATTCCAAAGACATCCCTATAGAAAGGGGGACCATCCAAGGGGACACCCTCTCCCCCTTCCTCTTCCTCATATACATGGAGCCCCTGCTGCGCTGGCTCCATGCTGGCGGGCGAGGCTATGAATATGAATGCCTAAACAAAAACCCACAGACTGTGGAACAGAAAACCCAGAACAAAATCAGCAGCGGGGCATTTGCAGATGACCTCATCTGCCTCACAGGCACGTATGCTAACCTGCGTATCCAAGCCAAGAAGTTGAGCCTCTATGCTGATTGGGCACACCTCATCATCTCTGGCCCAAAAACAAAGGTGACATACAACCTTCTGAGCCAACAAACAATGCAAATAAGGGGCAACACGTCCGTTGCAGATTTTTCTCGATGTCAACTCAAAGACAAGATACTAGTCCAGGGCAAGCCAGCCCAATTCATTTGCCCCGGGGACCCATTTACTTATCTGGGCGTTGAAATCACCATGACATTAGACTGGAAACCCCAGCTTGACAAAATGAAGGAAAAGCTCTCCAAAAAATTGGCAAGCCTGACCTGCTCTTTTGCCACACCCAGGCAAACGATGGATATAATTCGCACAGCCATCATCCCCAGCATTGCCTATGCTTTTCCAGTGACACCTTGCTCTGAGAAGGATCTTGCGGATTGGGACACATGTATCCTCAAGGTTATCAAAGAGAGGTACAAGCTTTGGCATAGCACTGCCACAGCCATCCTACGAGAAGACAAAATTAATTATGGTCTTGGTTGTACATCCACTGCAGTGGAATATAATGCAAGGTGTGCAACGGCCCTCACCAGCAGCCTCAATAACACAGGCAGGCACGGCCGGCTCACCAAGGCAATGCTTGAATCACAAATTAACCAACTGAGACAATATGTTCTCAGGAGCATCAACCCTGACCACCAAAAATCCAGCTTCATCCTCAAGCAACTACCCTACATGCTCCGCATTAGGCAATACCTCTGCATTAATAACAGTGACCTTGACATCTCCTATCAAGGAGCACCTTACCTCCTCTCCAGAATATCCCCCATAATACAAGTCCTCTCAATGCCAATGCAACCCACCCTCAAAACCTTAGCCTGTCACTGCACATATGCCCTTATGGAAATAGGCATAAATAGGCTCTCAGCCTTGCTAAATGATAGCCTCACGCATATTATTGACGGGAACAAACTCACGTTCCTGTTTGGCCGAAAAATCAAGACAAAACATATTATAGCCCTGAATAGACTCTCCCATACTCTCAACACCCCCACTCTGGCTGAGGACAGACCTGACCTTATCAATACTATCATCCACAGCCAAGATAGCTCTCCCAATAAAACCCCTGAATCACGCTGCATAAGTAATACAATATATGCAGAACTGATGAAAACAGAGCATACACCAGCAGGATGGAACTGGTCAAAGCTTCACCCAAGCCATGCTGCCCCAGATCCCCTCAACTCCAACCCGGGAAATGAGAGTCATGCCCCTAACAGACACATACCTCCAGGCTCCAGAATTTATAGCAACCCCCTCTTTGATGCTGAGGATATGGAAGTAGAATGCCTCCCCTAGCAGCCAGGGGAACCCGTCCCCAAACAGTCAACCAAGCGCAGAGATGCACTCATACCAAGGCAGACGCACTCGCAAAAGAAACTATCCGCATGCAGAGCGGCGGCAAGCACAAGCAAATAACATAGACTCCGCTCAGACCCCACAAACTGGGGGCAGGAGACCCAGAGGGAGACGAGCCCCAACAACACTTTTTGACCCTAACCACCAACCTATAATAACCCCCTGTCCCTCACCTCCAAACACCTCAAGCACTGAAATCCCCCAATGGCTTTGGAATTACAAGCAGAATAAGGCTGATACTTTAAGCAAAGTTGAAGCTAGCAACACCATCTTCCGCTACGATCATGTTATCCAAGATATCTTGGGCTGGCAACACCTCCGGAAATACAAGAGATCTTCTCAAGAAAAGGATCAAAAACATTACAAAGTACAGTGGCACCCTGTCACCATTGAGAAATGGGCCTTGCCCATTTTCAAAAATGATGGGCTGAAAGTGGCCTCTTCAAAGCATGTACCAAGAAGAACTAAACTAGACCCGTGCTGCCAGCTCTGCTGGAGCCCATTAAGCAAGGAACACACCTTTGAAAGTCAATGCCATAACGATATGCCCACCTGTGATACCTGCCACCGCACATACCATTGGGGCTGTCTCATAGATGTCAAGGCTTGCTCCCAAAATGACCGGGCACTGAGCGAACAAAATGAACACTGGGACTGCCCTGCTTGCGCCTCCCTGTCAGACTCTCAAAAAGCGGAAAGGATCAACTTCTCTGAAGACTGCGAAATGATATATGTAGAGTGGCATCCTAAGTGGGAAGCTGCAGAACAGCTACGAATACATCCAGACCTGGATGCTCATGTGCAAGCCTTCGACTCGGAGGAACACCCAGAGCTTATAGAAGACCCCTTGACCATTGATACAGACCTGGACAATCTTGTCAACCAAGGCTTTGAAGGCAATCCCCAAAGCCTTTCTGACTCCTCATGGATCTCAACTACTGCTGCGCGATTCGCAAAAATGTCACCTTTGATTTCCAACCTACCAACCCACAGACAGATATCATGCCAACATGGCAATGCGACATCATCATAACTTATGATTCATAAGAAATGTTGACCTCATGAAGGAAAACCTTCACCCTGACACATGTGATGAAGTCGCCATGCCAGCACAAATGCCAGAGATAACCACCTCAGAGTCTGAATGCGCCTGCGTCTACAATACCAATGGCAAATGCGTGGGCATGCTCACTATAGACAGGCTCAGGACCCTGCTTGAAGCCTGCAAAGCTGCCAAAAAGGCAGGCATCCATGACACCATTCAAACCCCTGTCCAGAATCCAGCAACTGAGATTATGGGTCTGCTCTCTCGCCAGAAAGCTCAACAAAAAGATCTCTTTGCCTAGAGCAAAAAGGTTTTCAACTCTAACACGCTCATCACTCCTTCCCACATTCGTTCAGCCCTGCAAAAATGGTGCATGGTCTCAGTAGAGAGGTATTCCAGCCCCCTTCATTTTGAAAATACATACAACACCTATTTCAGTACAAATTGCCGAGACCAAGTCTTCGGAGCATACACAGACGCCCTCTCAGTGCGCTACACCGGCTTCTCCTTCTGCCATCCACCCCATGATGATGAAGTAATGTTCAAACTCATGCGCCATGCAGTGCATTCCTCCCTCCAAAGCACAGATCCAGTTGCCACCTTCATGCTCCTGCCTCACTGGAGAGGCTTCAGCTGCAACGCGTATATGACCTGGATCAGACAATACCCAGACGTTGCAAAAGTACTTGCCAAATTCCCCGCAAGAAAAATCCAATTTCAGGCACCACAACACTGGTTTGATACCATACCCAATCCTACCCCACCACCCTATCCTATGCAGCTCATTGTTGCGTGGAATCATAATGCCAGAGTTATGCTAGACAGCGCAAACAGTGACTGGTTTCAGTTTTTCCAGCAAGATGTAAAGCAAGTTGTACCAGAAGCTATTTGGCTACCCTTGGATACTCCAAATCCAGTCATGTCACTGCAAACACACCAACACCTTGCATCAAACACTTGGAAGCAGAAACTCCAATCACTCCCCCCCGACACCCACAACTGCTCGCACAAATGCCCTCAAGAAAGGGCAGCATTCACCCCTGCCAACTTCAAAAAGATGTTCAAACCCAAAATCAAGGATTGGAGGGAAATGACATACACAGATGGCAGTGTGATATCACCTACATGCGGAGTTGATACACGCAATATCAACCATAATAGAGCACTCCCCTCACCCTATCCATTTTTATAAAGTCAAAGCCCACTCTGGCATCATAGGAAACGAGGGGGCTGACGCTTGTGCTCGCACCGCAGCCCTCTCTGACACAGTAGACATTACACTTCCGGATGCCAGGGACCCTTTCCACAACTTTTATTGGCTTTCATTAAAGATTTCCACACAAAATGATGGCAGGCACCGCTCCCACACGTTCCCAATACACTACCTCACCAACCTGAGTGACAAACTTAAAACACACATGCACAAGAAACACAAACTTGGCTCTGCTGACACCTCTGGCTACCACTACCAGAGATGGCAGAAGCTCAACGATGCCACACCATCCACCAACAACACAAACAATGAAGCTCACAACCCAATCTCTCAACTTGCAAACAAGGAAATCAGCAACTCCTTCTGGAAAAATCCAAAGATTACCCTTAAACAACAAATAAATCTCATGAAATATCGAACGGATACACTGTACACACAGGGCCATGCCTCTCAATTTAACTTTTCCAGTTCTGATAGGTGCCCACTCTGTACAGATACAGATAACATTTATCATGTTCTACTTAGGTGTACCAACCCAACAATGAGTGGGATGCACACCAACAGACACCATGCGGCCCTTAGTCTCTGTGTAGAAGCCCTCAGCAAAGGCCATTACGGCTCATCCCTCATTAGCATGGATGGCTGCAATCATGACAGACTTATGGATCAAAACATACAAGTCCCTGAAAACACCTCTCGAGCCATTCCAGACTGGGTTTTCCCAAATGGTGCTGCCTCAGCTGTACGGCATACAAGCCGCCCTGATGCTCTATTTGTGCGACACATCCCAGGCAGACAAGCCCACCTTGATCCTACCAAGATCCCACCACAAGATAGAGTCATTCACCTTGTTGAACTTAAATTCTGCTCCGACACTAATCCTGTCAGCACCTTGGAGCGTGCACAAACTCAACATTCCCACATCATTAACAGACTTTAAAACACGCAGCTTAAGAAATTTAAACAGGAATAATAAAGTGACTTTGCACATCATCTTAATTGGTGTTGGTGGCACGATTTATAACAAATATACAATTACACCTCTCATAAATCTGGGATTGACCAAACAAAAAGCTAAATCACTAGCTTCCCAACTCAGTGACCATGCCATCCAAAGATTATCCACCATCATTAACACTAGACATGCACTTTGTTTTCAGGGAGCATCTGGGAGGGGAGGGTTTGCTGGGCGCGCGGCAACGGCTGAGGATGGAAGGAGGAGAGTCCGAGCGCTCAGGGGCATGGCGGCCAATCCCCTGGATCCCCATTAGTTTTGCTTCTTGCTCTCTCCTAGGCTAGTTTTGGCTAGTTTAGGTGGAGGGCCTCTTGGTGAGGCCTCTAACTTTTGTTAGGGGTTCTTCCCTTAATGCACGCGGCCTCGAGACTGCGTAGACTTTTCTTTTCTTTTCTTTTTTTCTTTTTCTTTCAGACAGTCTCACCTCTCTTCATCAAATACATAAACAACTTATTTACCCAGAGAAGCACAAACAACATATTCAAGGGGATCTCCTAAAAACCATATCTACCCTCATTAGCAACTCACAGACCAGTTTGTTTCTACAAAGTAAAATCTCATGCTGGCATTGCTGGTAATGAATGTGCACATGCAATTGCTAAATATCAAGCAAGCCAAGCCAATAATAACGTGGCTGATA
This sequence comes from Dunaliella primolecta, assembly GCA_914767535.2. Classification (NCBI taxonomy): domain Eukaryota; kingdom Viridiplantae; phylum Chlorophyta; class Chlorophyceae; order Chlamydomonadales; family Dunaliellaceae; genus Dunaliella; species Dunaliella primolecta. Next base: position 3,384,436 of record OU611753.1, on the reverse strand, counting down.
CTGGGATCCCTAGCGCAGGCCCCGGTGAAAATCCTTTTTCTCATTTATTCTGGTTAGCCAAGGAGGAAAAAAGAAAACACAATGCTGGCACATCCACAGCTCCTGCACCCAATCCTAAAATCACCTACCTCCCCAATCTTCAAAACGCTCTCAAATCTCATATGCATACAAAACACAGACTTGGATATGCCAACTCTAAAACAGGCTACTACTCTTATTATCAGAGTTTGTTACCACTTGTAGATAAGAAAATCAGCAATGACTTTAGGAACATGTCCTGTATATCCACACCCATGAAGTGCACCATCCTACAATATTGCACTGGCACCCTCTATAACCAAAAACATGCGGTTTGTTTCAAAAGGTCCATTAACCCGCTATGCCCTCTCCCAGGCTGTCATCTATTAGACAGCACACTCCACATGCTTTCAAGCTGCCAAAATCATATCATCTCCAGCATGAAAACCGAACGCTACAATGTTGCTGGAAGAATGATCATCAAAGCTCTCAGCAAAAGCCCTTGGGGAGCAGGTTTGGTAAACATGGACATAGGGAGTGGTGATAGGTTGGCGCAGCACAACCTTCAAATCCCTGCACATGCTTCAAACAGAATTATACCCCCTCAGGGAAGGCTTACCTCTTTCCAAGAAAATTTTCTAAGAGATCTAGACTCACCTCCAGCCGTCCTGATACTATACTGATTACTCCCTATAAATCCAAACCCACTTCTTCTCCTTCTACTAGAAGGAGGTAGTACCTCCTGCTCACACCATCATGTGTTGCGCAGCAGACACAACCCCACACCGAGGGCCACAACAGCCAACCGCATGAGGCAACCCCACCAACTGAATGTAAACCAGCTGCATGTGCACTTGGTCGAAATCAAGTACTGTGAAGACACGAGGCCTGGACAGCAGTTGGAGGCGGCACAGCGGCAGCATGCAGACCTCTGCAAACTCATTAATGCAAAAGTTGTGACTCTCCACACCATCCTTTTGGGTGTTGGTGGGACCTGCTACACTGAGCACACCCTTAACCAGTTTAAACAACTGGGACTTGACCACCAACGCGCCAATGAACTTGCTCGCAAACTTCATGCCCATTCTTTCATGTATGCCAACAGGCTTGTTACCACTAGGCGTGCTATTGAAAACAAGAAGATTTCTTGCAGCCAGGTTATGGAGCCGGGTGCTTCCAATAACCCTCCAGATCCCCATTAGGGGCTTTTTTTTTGTAGCTTCGTGGTGGAGGGGACTCACGGCTCTTCTGAGCCAATGTGTTTCCTTTTCCTTAATCGATGTAGGGAGAGTTTCCTCTACATTTTTTTCTTTTCTTTTCTTTCTTTCTTTCTTTCTTTCTTTCTTTCTTTCTTTCTTTCTTTCTTTCTTTCTTTCTTTCTTTCTTTCTTTCTTTCTTTCTTTCTTTCATGCTCAATCTGTAAAGTATGCTCAGGACAGGTGACCTTTCCTTAATGCACGCGGCCGGACTTGGCAAGCGTAGTCTGTCTGTCTTTCTTTCTTTCTTTCTTTCTTTCTTTCTTTCTTTCTTTCTTTCTTTCTTTCTTTCTCCTTTTCCTTAAAGAAAAGAAAAGAAAAAAAGAAAAAACTACGTAGGCAGAGAAAACTCTCCCTACATCAATTAAGGAAAGAGAGACACATTGTCTCAAAGAGCCGTGAGTCTCCCTTACCAGAAGATGAGAGGGGAGTTAGTGTGGGTCAGGTGGGTTTCTGGCAGCACGCTGCTCCAGGGCACCAGTGTTATAATGAGTCCTTTTCCTTAATTGATGTAGGTAGAGTTTCCTCTGCCTACGTAGTTTTTCTTTTTCTTTCTCTGCCGATCAGCCAGAGTATTGGGCTGCAGGCCAACCCCTTGTAGTCCTTGTAACCTGAATGTCTATGTTTTTGGAGCAACGCAGAAACAATTTCAGACTTCAAGCTTTCCTTTTTTGATGCACTTTCAAGAAAAAAAGAAAGGTTGCAGGCATCTCTTTTCATGCTAGAGTTAAGCTGCCCACGAAGACAGGTACAGCTCTATGACCCTTTCCTTTCCTTAATTTATATGGGGACTCCTCGGAGTGTTTACACTGCCTGCATAGTTTCTTTGCTTTTCTTTTCTTGCTTCTCTTTTATCTCTTGGTTGGTGGTGCTCACTTTTGGGTCCTCCCTTTATGCTTACTGGTCTGTTGGAGGGAAGCAGACACCCTAAGTCCCCGAGAGGCGAACAGGAAAGCAGTGACTTACCATCATTGGTGTGGAAAACCTTTGAATCAAACAGCACGCACACCCTTCTGTATCCCATCATATCTATTCAAGGATCTGGATAAAGGAGTCATGAGGAATGTGAGTAGGTTTAGGCTTCGTGCCCACTGCTTGAAGGTCGAGTCCTGTAAATGGTTGGGTGTTTCAAACATTTGTGATAAGTGTGGATGTGCTGAAGTCCAGGACGAGAAACATGTCCTTTTCTATTGCAATTGCTGTGAGTTGTGTGAGCTGCGCAGAAGGTACAAGGACCTGCTCATTGATCTTCTTAAACCATTACATACTTTTGACCAGCTTCCAAACACTGGTTTTATTCCTTTCTTGGCGAGCTTTCACATTTTGACTGATTTCGAGGTCAATGCTTTGCTAAATCAAGACTCGCTCAGATATTTAAAATGTTTTGTCTGAACTAGTTTCAACTTTTGATGCTGGATGAGAATGTTTCATCAGCAGCCGATCAGCCAGATTCTCTGGCTGTAGGCCAACCCCCTTGTAACCCTTTTCTTAATTGATATGGGGAGTGTTTGCACTGCCTGCATAGTTTCTTTGCTTTTCTTTTCTTGCTTCTCTTTTACCTCTTGGTTGGTGGCGCTCACTTTTGGGTCCTCCCTTTATGCTTACTGGTCTGTTGGAGGGAAGCAGACACCCTAAGTCCCCGAGAGGTGAACAGGAAAGCAGTGACTTACCATCATTGGTGTGGAAAACCTTTGAATCAAACAGCACGCACACCCTTCTGTATCCCATCATATCTATTCAAGGATCTGGATAAAGGAGTCATGAGGAATGTGAGTAGGTTTAGGCTTCGTGCCCACTGCTTGAAGGTCGAGTCCTGTAAATGGTCGGGTGTTTCAAACATTTGTGATAAGTGTGGATGTGCTGAAGTCCAGGACGAGAAACATGTCCTTTTCTATTGCAATTGCTGTGAGTTGTGTGAGCTGCGCAGAAGGTACAAGGACCTGCTCATTGATCTTCTTAAACCATTACATACTTTTGACCAGCTTCCAAACACTGGTTTTATTCCTTTCTTGGCGAGCTTTCACATTTTGACTGATTTCGAGGTCAATGCTTTGCTAAATCAAGACTCGCTCAGATATTTAAAATGTTTTGTCTGAACTAGTTTCAACTTTTGATGCTGGATGAGAATGTTTCATCAGCAGCCGATCAGCCAGATTCTCTGGCTGTAGGCCAACCCCCTTGTAACCCTTTTCTTAATTGATATGGGGAGTGTTTGCACTGCCTGCATAGTTTCTTTGCTTTTCTTTTCTTGCTTTTCTTTTACCTCTTGGTTGGTGGCGCTCACTTTTGGGTCCTCCCTTTACACTCACTGGTCTGTTTCCATGAAAATGTAAAGCCAGGGCAGCATCTAACCACCGCATAATCCTCTCGTGGTCTGGTGGGACTCACGGCTCTTCTGAGCCAATGTTCCTCCTTTTCCATAATTGATGTAGGGAGAATTTTCTCTGCTGACATAGTTTTTCTTTTCTTTCTGTGGAGGCACTCCCAGATTTACAAATAGCAAGTGTTACCACACAAGGCATGTTAATTTGTTACGCACTTCAGCTACCACATGCTGCATGCCACAAACCGAGTCCTCTTTCAATGCCTTCCTGCGCAGTGCAAGCAACTCAACAGCTACATTCAACGAGTCCACTTCAGCACGGCTGCGCAGCACTCTGTTGTGTATAAACTCATACCCTGGGTAAGCATGCATGCCAATGGTCAGACGGATCATGCAAAACGCAGCAAATCCAAGCGTGTCTGCCCAGACCTGGCTGCTTGCAGGTGTTGGCAAGGCAGCAGATCTTGGGCCATCACCGCCTGCGTTGACGAAAGCATGCTGGCCTCTTCCAAGGCTAGCTGCTTCCTTGGTGTCCACCTCTTCCTGGAGACGTTTGAATTTGAGGTCCAGCATGCTCCACAGCTCACACAAAGCATCCAGCAGCCATTCACACTGCTGCTCCCTACGGTGGGCCCTCTCACTTGATTCCCCCTTTGATCCATCACCATCAGCTGCTTGCATAGATTGCCTGCCATCCTGTGTTCCTCCCTCCATAAAAACACTTCCAACACTGCTTTCTGAGTTGGGATGAGACAAGAGACCAGGTCTGCCTGTCTGCCTACTATCTCTGGAGCCAGGTGGTTGATGTGGACTGTCGAGGACTTCAGTAGCTGGCTGGTAGCGGAGCACAACGTATGCCAGCAGTAGGACGCCCAGCAAGCAGCCCAGGTCAAAGCCCATGGGACCCACTGTTGCAAATTCCTGTTCATGCGTTTGACACACACAAAGTTAGTTGGCAGACACATGTGCATTGTCTTATGATATCATTGTTTGCAGGTGGTGTAAGTACGACAGACTATACAACACCCACACCACCTGCAAATTACTTGGCACGTTTATATTTCAACATACTTGTTGAAAAGAAACCTATAGCTGCTTTTTGCTGTGCGAGTCTCCCGCCCAGGGCACATTGTTGATTGCCTACAATTCTATCATATAAATAACAAGCCTCCGCAGGGACGTCATCAGTTTCCACCCTAGTGATGAGTAGGGAGGGTGCACCAAAGAGAAGGCAGTTCAATTGGTGGCTTGCTCTACGTTCATACCTAGGTTTGGAAAGTGAGGCATAACACAAGTACATGGAAATAATGCATGCAAAATGCAGTGCACAGCAAATCCAGGGCAACCACTGCATCTAGGTCATCAAAGCGTCACACTTTGCTAACCTGATGTGATGAATTGAAAACTGAAAATGCTCAGCAGCTGGACTGGCTTGGCAATTTGTTTACAAGTTTTTAAATACAATTCAGAAACCCTACATTGTAGTATTCTTGCTTACCCAATCAATGCAGTAGGTCGATGTGGCCGTGGCCAACAAGTTGCCTGTATGCAGGTCGTTGTGAAGCAGCGCCTCTTTCTTGTTGCGGTAGCTGCGCACGCACTCCTCCAAGTCCTGCAGCACCTGAGCATCTTTCCTGCAGGGTGTAGAGGGATATAAAAAAAGAGCCACTGCTGACAACTGGAAAACTCTGGTTCCTAGCCAGCCTGGGCAAGGTGTATGAAATTAGGAACTCAGAGAATTGGGTTGCGAAAATTTTGAAGTACTAGCAATAGGCAGGCTGCAGCAAGCTTATGCCTGAATTGTGGAGGTTGAATGCCGCGAAGCGGTTGCGAATGAAATCAGGGAAGGGTAGGGAAATAGCATGCACAACCTGCGCAAGCTGTAGCAGATGATAGTAGCACTCATTAACAAAGCACCAAAGGCTCCTCACAGGTTAACCACAAGCAATGCATGACGAAAATCAGTGCTCTGCGCCTGAATTCACGATGCCGGCCCTGGCCCACCTCAGCGTTTCTGCGTATTCCTCCACAGCAGGCGACAGCTGGCGGTTGGCTTTGCACATGGGGTCCAGAGGCTCTGTGAGCACCACGCGCTCATTGGCCGCCACGATGGCCTCGTTGGCAAACCGCTGTGCATTGGCAGCCATGTCCCCTGCAATGGTACATATATATATGCGTTGAGGACGCATTTGATAAAAGGAATTTACACACTGTGCTGCCTCCTGAGGCATGATGTCGTCTTGAAATGGCCTCTGCTGACATGCATGTCCAACAGTGGACTTTTTATGGGAAGGAACTGTGGCTACCATGATAAGCAAGCATGAGCCCACAGTTGGACATAAAGGCATGCGCGTGTTTTCGCAGGGCTGATGGTCGATGCCATGGCAAGCATACTTTGTTCAATGCACCACACAGCCGTGCACAGTCACACAACTCACACCTGGCGAGAGCACATGTGCAGAGGTATAAAAGAGGGATGCCGATAAGAGGCTGGACACGTGTTGTGCTAGGTGTGGGTAGCAGAGCCCATGCCGGTGCAGCCCCAGCATCACCTGCTCAGTTTCACAGGGAAAGACGGAACAAGTGCTCATGAGAAGACGCTCCTTTCACATGTTTCATCTGCTCAGTGAGGCATGCCCAAAGGTCTTCCATCGCAGCTACAGTCGTGCTCATGACGGAGACTGTATTACTGCTTGGATGCAAATTACTGAGCACTGGGCGAGAGGCTGCAGCAACCTCTTAGCTATTGCTCAGCAAAAACAAAGGACTGCACTTGCTGCCATGTAGCCTGGCATATCAATAGACTACTCAGGTAAGGCAGCGCATCTCTCTCCACGGTTTTACCTTCATGTGGGGTGCTGCAAGGAACTGCATCGCCATCACGCTCTGCTCTGCATCATAGTGGTGTATGGTTGGCACATGGTCTGGGGCATGGCCGTGCACCGTCCGCATTGCCTCCACCTCTATTCGCAGCCGTTCCTGGCATGAAAAAAAAACACCATTTTGCAGGGAGCATTTACTCTTCAGGTGCAGCGCCTGCCATGCAAGGGGGTGCTGCTGTTGTGGAAGTGCAAGCGACTCGGCAACTTTGACAGGGTTGATGGCTGATGAAATAAGAAGCCTCAACAACAGGTGGATTTTGGGGTCATGAAGGCAGCACAGCAGAAAGCAGGAACTGGCACGGTGGTGTTGCACCAGCATTCCCCCACAAACAGCAGCATCCTTACCAACAGCAGCAGCAGCAGCAGCAACAACAACAGCAGCACGCTTGGTTGCACAAGATCACTCAAACAATCCTATATCTCTGGATGAGTTTCAAACACAACCATTTAAAGATGCTTTGCAGGATGGCCACTCACTTTCTAGGTGGCATCACTATATGCAAACCCTTGCAAAAACAGCCTGGATTCAAGCCACCTTTGAACATCTTGCACAGGCGGCCAAATCACTTGTTCTAAAGAGGACTCTTTAAAAGACATCAAGGGTAATGACCTACTAGGACATGGGTCAACGCTCAGCCTTCTCTCTCTAATAAGGTCGAACAGAGGCTTACGCTATGAGCTCAATCAAAACTTCTTTTGGCTTGCACACACCTGACTCAATTGCAGTGCTTCTCCCAAGCACTTGGCGTAGGGCGGAGCCTGAAAAGAAATTGAGAGGAAACAATGGTGACTGCTATTGAGACGCATTTTAAACATCTTTATAGGACAACTTGGATCAAATTGTTGAGCTTCAATCTTCATGATGACAGATGAAGATTACTACAACCTCAATTTGAAGAATGAGGTTACAGCTTGCCTCATGGTTAAGACTAAAGCAGGTGCATGTTTTGGTGCGCGCGCGCTCGCGCACACACATACACACACACACACAGAGTCTTTCCCGTCTAGAACCCACATGTTTGACGATCAGGTGACTGCTGCTGTTGTCGCGGCAGTAAACATGGAACACATGATTGAGTTTCCCATCTTGAAACTCCACTGCCTCAAGCTGTTTCCCGGGATGAAGGCACTCCATGAGGTTGGGCTGCTTGCTCACATAATCCAGTATCGACTGGGGGGCTGTCAGGGCTGCTGCTGTCACCTGTGTCTCTCTTGCGGACCGTTGAGAGGAAGCAGGGAAGTGCAGGTTGGGCTGCCGTAACCTTAGCCGCACAGGTGCTGCTGCTGGTATTCTGCAGTGAATGTGCCTGCTATTTGCTAGACATGTTGGAGTAGAACAGAGGGGGCCTCCTGAATCCACCAACATGACGGTTTCAGCTCAGGTACAGAGACGAGCAAATTCGTCAAATTCACTTACAGTGGAAAATTATATTATTTTATATCATAAAAATTTTAGACAACGTTGTCCTAAAGAATGCCGCACTGATGAAAGCCCTTGTTCCTGCATTTGGTTCCTCATTCCTATGATGGTTGCCTTTGAGAGTGCAAGCTGATCCTAGCTTTTGAGGTAGTGCACTCAAGGTGATGAATATCTGAAGCATCGGTTGGTGAAATTCAAAATCTCCCGCATGTGCGTGCGTGCTCCAGACCTCCGTGGCTTCATGGATGTCTTTCCCTTGAACGCAGGCACGAGGCAGAGCCCACTCATGCGTCCTGGAGTGAGCACCTTAAAGCTAGAAAATGTCCCAACCATCCGCGTGTACTGGTAGGCTCCAGACAATTTTTTCCCCTGCCTGATGGACAGGGACAACAATCAAGATAGAGCGTATGATTGTGTTCCTGAAATTTAGAGATAAGTACAGAAATAAGCAGCTCATTTTAAAATCTGCTTTTGTGTATGTAGCAAGGAGTTCTGTACAGGAATGGCTTCTGTGTATGTACCAAGGGATATTGTACAGGAATGGCTTCTGCCTTTGTTCTGAGTCTTTCATCACCTGTGAGCATAACAAGAAACGTTAACCAGCAACTTCTTGCTCATCACTACTGCAGGCGCATCGAGACAGCCAGGAAAATGACCAGGAAGCAAGCCAAAATGCAGGAGATATTGGGCGCGCACGGGCTGGCGCAGGGTCCACGCTATGTCGTCAATTACGTCCAGGCTACTCTCCTTCAAGAGGTTGAAAAAGTGACCATGCTCCTCCCAGGCAACGACTGCAAGCAAGAAGAGCGAGAGATTTGGCCAGCTGCACAGGTAGGGGGTGCGGGCAATCTGGGCCACAACTGAAGTTTGACACGTGGCATGCAGATCTTCTCTTGGCAGCCATTTTCTGAAGCATAGCTTTAATTTGCAGCCTAAAGTGCTTGTGGCCTGGCCTACTCAGAATGAATCACGAGTGAATTTTTTGTGTGTCATCAGCATGTGAACGACTCACACAGGGCCTGGCAATCAGAGAGCTGGACAACAAGAAGATTTCCTGCATCTTGACTGCAGGAGCAGCAGCAGCAGCAGAGCGAGCACGCTGCAGTCTTTGACTTGCGTGAGGAAGAGGAGGTAGTGGACGGAGATGACTTAGTGGATAGGGGCTCGGCGCTGGAGGACAGCAGGGATAGGGCCCTTGCACAGAACGGTGAGCAGACACACAGACGGGGCATCCTGCCTTTGTGCGCGAAACAGGCGGAAGTCACAGGCGTGGAGGATGAGGTGCAAAACCAGGAGCAGCAACCAAGGGAGCAGCAGGGGGGCACAAGCAGTGATGATGGTGCAGAGACGCTACGGGCCAATGCAAACCCCATTGGGCCAAGTGCGTGCAGCCATCAAGCCCGGAGGCGTCTGGCAGTAGCTGGGGGGAGGATTGGGCAACTGCCTGACTGCAAGGGTGTTCCGGAGGGTTGCTCTGTGTCATCGGACGGAGAAGAGGACGGCCAGCCGGACCTGACCAAGGAAGAGGAGGAGGTGTGTGCGTACAAGAATGCACGCATGCTCGTGGCCTTTGGATGTTGCATGCTTGCGGCTTTTAAATGTGGCTTTTGATAGTCACACGCTTGTGGCTTTTCAATGTAACAAGCAGACACGGCTGCCAGGACTGGAGTGGAGCAGGCAGCTGATAACGGAACATTGCTCATACCCCTGCTTGTGCAGATCGGATTGCATTTTTTTTTGCGTAAATAAACAGAATGGAGTTCCCCACATCACACCATCCAGATAGGTCACTTTGTTCCTTCGCTGCTGTTGTTAAAGACTTGGAAATGAAGATGACATTGAAGTAGTCTGCGTGTCCTTTGTGTGTGAATCTCTGACAGGACAGGCACTACACGTCTGCTTTTGCAAGGAAGCTGCAAGGACAGTTTTGATTGTGCTCACTTGCAAAGCAAGTACGACCTTCAAGCCTATGTTGAAATGCATTACTTAATCTATGTGCAACCCCTTTAGGTGGTCTGTACCAGCGCCTCCGGGAACCCTGCTCTTCAAGCTGCATTGGCAAAAGTCTTCCTGGTGAGCACGTCTATTGGTGTGATGTGATCATTCCAGTAAGCGCACTGTTATGTTCAAGTGTTGCAACACAAACCAAAATTGCACTTGAACTGCGCTCCTTATATGAATTTAGAGGGTTGAATACTGCGCAACAGTATCACAAATTTGTGAGTCTGTCACATGGCAAGGAACTGGACGGTACTACAACATTGCCTATAGAAAGATATGAATAAGTGGAATAGTGCCGGAATAGTGTCTTCATGCTGAGTTGGAAATGCCTATAATACATACAGGGAAGGCTGCAAGGTAAAAAGGGTTTTCAGATCCTTTCTCTAGCTACAGACCATGCCAACAGCATTGCTGATGCTGCTTAAGCACTCTCCATCCAGTCCATCCAGATCCTGGATTGCCTTCCTACATTCTGAAAGCAAGTGATGTGATGTTGTGGCGCTTTTAGGTCAACCTTGAGCGATGCAGCCGGCAACGTCAGAAATGGCAAGCAGCAAAACAGCAGATGAAGGAGAGGAATGAGGTAAGGGAGGAGGATACAAAGGGTCATACAATATTGGCCATGAATATTCCATTCGACGCCCAAAAGGGCATAGCTTGACGCCTGTTATGCTGATAATCTGGAAAGATAGGGCTCAGTGTTGCTGGCTTCAAGCTTCCATTCCATTCCTGCTATCTTGTTTTGTTGCATTTTTCTCCATTAAAACGTGTGAAGCATTTATCTTTGGTCAGTCTGCTTTTACTGGACTGCTCATGCGTCATGTGTTGTGGGACCCAAATCATTTTGATGTGCATGCAACTTTTTTAGTCTGAACTCAGCGTGCATCCAGTATAACTGGTGTACTCATGCTTGGTGTCCTGTTTGGTCCCAGTCACACGGGACTGATGTGCAAGGGCAGTCCATTGATTGGAGAGGGTTAATTTTGAAACCTATACTGCCCAAGTCTCGGCTTGCTACCTGACATGCAGGCTCACCAGGCAGAGGTGCAAAAGCTGCAGTCAGAGAGGGATGGCATGGCAAGCCACATTGCTCTGCTGGAAGAGGTGCGGGGGGAACTACGCGTGTGTTTATGTGTGTTCTTAAGAATGTGGATGTCAGGTTTTGTTCATTGGCTTTGGTCTGCAAATATGGGACACAAAAAGCATGAGGGCTCGCCGATTTGGACAAGTTTGTTCCTCAAGGTGGTGTTATCATTGGACCTCCAACTCCTCACCTGCTGTTTTTTTTGTGTGCGCGTGCAAAGCACAGTGGGCAAGGCTTGCCAATCCGATCATCTCCTCGCTGGTTTGTTTGCCAATGCACTTGATCTTGTACACATATAAACTCCATTTTCTTCTGGTAATCAACTTGTGAGCTGAAAAGATTGAATGCGCATCCTTATGATGTGCTTCTGTGGACAGCAGTGTGCATTGGATACCTTAGTGAGTGTGCTTGCTTCAGTACAAGTTATCATGTCATTGCCTATTCTTTGCCTGGGATCATGCAGGCAGCTGCAAACCACAAGTCTGCACTTGCAAAGGCCCGCTGCAGTGCGCTGTCTGAGAAAGCTGAGCTGGAGCTCAAATTGACCCAAGCCCAGGTGAGCATGAGGGTGGTCACAAGATTTTAATTGTGGGAAAGATGTATGTCAGGAGGCATACACCCCAATTCTATACGGGAATTGCAATTGAAGTCACCTTTGAGAAAAGAGTTTTCAAATAGCATGCTGGATCTGTGTCTGCAATGGTGCTGGAAGGGAAGAAGTTCATCTTCTGATCCCGTGAAGTTCTGTATGTTCAACGTCTCACAAGAAGACACTTAGTGGTGCAAGTCGTACACCAATGGGAGGCCTAGAATATTTTTAATCACGGAATGCATGGTGTCCAATATGCTCCTCACACACATATAGGAAAGGCACCCAGCTAGTTGGGGCTGACGTGCATATCAGAGCTGCACAATCTAACTTACCCTTGCCAAATCACGCAGAAAGACAAAGAAAAAGAAAATGAAGAACTACGTAGGCAGAGGAAGCTCTTCCTACAACAATTAAGGAGAAGGAGGCGCACGCAACCTTTCTACTCTTATTTCCAGCAACTTTCTTCCTTTCCTCCTCGTCCAGCTTCATTTGACTTCACAAGAGGAGGAATATATGTTATTGTTGATGGTGGTGATGATGATGAAGCTGCCTTTATCAATGTTTAATTGCTACTGTAACAATGATCTGAGCACAAAGTCAAGGGGCCTGCAAGGAGAGGAGACCTGGCAAAGCTGTCCCTTATAATTGGATGCTCAGGCACAAAATATGGAGACCATCCGAGAGCTGCGTGGGCAACTGGAGGGTGCACAATCCCACGCTGATGATGTCTTAAAGAGCCTGAACAGCTGCAAGGTGGGTTTTGTTCAACTGCATTGTGGAATTCATAAGGGCAGTAGCTGCTGTGGGAAGAGCATTAGAACCTGCTGCAAAAAAAGGAAAAGAAAAATCTACGCCAGCCAAAAGGCCGCTTGCATTAAGGGAAGGTTCCTTAACCAGCAAGCTAGCAAGGGTCTCACCTGCTGTTGGCCTATGGTCCTTTTTTGATCCTCAGCTTTTGGAGGGTTGATAAACAAAATTGGAGGACATCCCTCGCTGCGTGGACTGCGTACTTGTTTCTGCTTGCCAAGAGCCATGCCATAGAAAGGCATGCCATGGAAACCCAGGAGCCATGCCAAGAAGAAGTCCCGGAGCCTTGCCATAGAAGGGCAGCAGAGGGGCATGGAGGCAAAGGGGGCATTGACATACTGTGGCCGATGGTGTTGGAGCAGTCAATTGATCATAGCTTGCTCATACAAATTAAAGTGCATCTGATTACCTGGCAGGGGCATGGAGGTTATAGGCAGCAACGTGCTGTGGCTGTGGTGGGTGTAATCATCACCCACCATGAGCGTGACCGTTTGGATGCTTTTCTAAATCAAATGGCCTCCAACTACCTATCTGACGAGCATCTGGGTATCTGATGGGCACAGGAGCCTGGTAGCATCCCCGGCCTCTAATCACCCTTGAGCATTATAGGGTGATGTTGCACGCCCATGGTGCTGGTACTTCTCGTCCTCACAGTTTGACACTTACTGAATTTAGTTTTAAGTCTAGAAGCACGCAGACTGGAAGTTGATGTGGCTGGGATCGTCATCCAGAGAGCACATTTGTGCGCTCGGCATTCAAGAATGCATTGGTGCTTTCAATGTGTGAGACAACTGAATCGGTTATGGCCAACCCTGCCCACTTATGCAGGCACGGAGGCAGGAATTGGAATCAGAGCTGGAGCAGAGTCAGGCAAAGTCCAGGTTGCTTGCCAAAGAAGTACAGGACAAGGGTGACATGCTCAAAGTAGCTCAGGTGAGCAGGGAAGCACTTGTTTGCACATGGAGCACAACAGCGTCCTTGTGTATGTATGTGCGCGTGCTTGTGGGTGTGTGTGTCCTCATCAAAGAATGACCATCATCAGTTGCTTCTGTGGGAACCTTGCCATTGGGCGCTGAAAAACAGTTTACATTGCCTGAGTGAGTATGGGATGCTAGCTGGGTCGCTTTGCTTCTGCTTTTGACGTTGCTCATTTTGACCTTGGAGAATTCCATGGCTCCTGAGCTAGCTTGAAAGGGCAATTTCAGTATGGGGTTGAGTGATCTGGATCCATGGCTCCTTTGCCCTAGTTGTGTCCTGCTTTGCCTTAAAACATACATAAATCAAATAAAGATATCGCGTCTCCATGGCCAGTTCGAATAATCCCCCCAAAATAATCGATAAAATTTTTGAATTTAGTTCAAATGGGGGGCCCGGAATTAGCATTTCAATTTGAATGGGTTCGAATGGCTTACGGCTGGCATTGATTCTCAGTTCGAATACCCGACTCAAATCCTTGCTGCTGCTGCTGCTGCTGCTGCTGCTGCTGCTGCTGCTGCTGCTGTTCCTGCTGCTGCTGCTGCTGCTCAGGGGCTGGAGGGGCTTGGGCGCATTTTTGCCCCCTGAGAAGAACTTACCTCACCATCAGTATCCAACGCTAAACAATCCACAAGCTGTCGCTGTCACACAGTGCAAACACACTGGAGCCCATGCATGCAACACCAACCAAGCTGTCACCAGGAGGGCGCCCCACAGGGTTCTTCTGCTTTGCTGACTGCCCCTTCTTGGATGCCTGGGCCCTGGAAAGCCTGGCTTGGTCTGCTAAGAGGTGCTGGGCGGGGGATATTGGCTTAAGCCACCTAGCTAAGGGGTTGGAGCTTGAGGGTGCCTAGAGGCATTTTCAGCACTTGCTCTTTTCAGCCCCAGAATCTATTGATTTTCAATTTGAATGGTGTTCGAATGCCTTGCAATAACTAATAAGAATTTTTAAATGTTTACTCCAATTAATTGATTTTCGAACTGGCCATGGCGACACGGTATTAGGAGTGTTTTGGCATGAACTGGACAGGTCAAAAAGCTGCACAGCTTTCTTTATTCCATCCAACCCAGGGATGAGATTGAGGTGGACACTTGTGTTTAGCACTTGCCTGACGCAACCTACAGGTCTCGCATCTTCAAATTAGAATGGGCTCCTTGCATGGCCCTTATTCATTTTTTCCATGCGATGCAAAGGTTGGCAAATTCTTCATCTACTTACATATGAATATATATACCCAGCTTGGAGGCAGACAGATCAACCTTCACGACACCATATTTACGTGTTGTTGTTGGTCTGCGCAGGAACAAGCGCAAGCGCTGGGAGCTGAGCTTGCTGGCAGCCAGGTCAAGATTGGAGCCCTTGAGGTCAATCTTAGAGACAAAGATGCCCAAATCGCCATGATCTGGGTATGTTTGGGAGAGGAAAAGCCTTTCGGGACAGTGAACAGAGATGCTTCTGCGTGTACGCTTTTTGCAAGCGCAATTATGCTCTGTGTAGTTGCACTCCCAAGCTCCGTCTCCTGCCATTCTTGCTCCCACCTAAACATCCTTGTTGTATCTAGGCCTGGCGTGCATAGTACTCTCTTTACTTTTCTTGAACATCTTTGTCTCACACACGCCCCACAAATTGGACTTTCAGGCTCGTGATAGCACAGAACGTTGTTTTCAAGTCAATGGAGCATGCAGCACAACAGCACTCACCAACTGTGAGCTTGCATGTAGGGATCCTTTTTTCTATTAGCATCTGATGGGCCGTAGTTGTGGTCTTAAGATCCATCTGTTGGACAGACCTTTGTCTAGGTGGCTTGACCTTAGATGTGAGCTGCTACGTGCTTGGCTTTATCATTTGCAGAAGCGACTGCAACTGTGGGAGGCGTATCGGGAACAGGCCCTGCGGCATCACCATCATCATCATCAGCAGCAGCCCTCCCAAAAAAAACAACTACCGCAGCAGCAACAGCAGCAGCAGCAGCCTCACATGCAGAGATCCTTGCAGCAGCTGTCAACACAAAACCCTGTGCAACACCCAGGGCAGCCTTCACCGCCTTTTGTGCTACAGCCACAGCCCAAAGTACACACACTGCCTCAGCCACACCCTCAGCTGCATCCACCGCCTGAGCTGCAGCCCACGTCCCACCCACCACTCCCCTCACAGCTGTCCTCGATGTGGGCAGCGGGGGCTCCTGCATCACACATGACCTCCTCTGCTGGCGTTGCATCAGCGATGCCAGCAGGAACAAGTCCTCGGCCAGCAGCAGCAGCAGGGCCCGTTACCTCCCCTGCAGGTGCTGCAGCAGCTGTACAATCAAGAACAGGTCCTCAAGCGGCAGGGCTACCCTCAAATTTAGTCCCCGCTGGTGCTGCAGCAACTGCGGCTTCAGCTGGTAACGCCTTGCAACAGTCTCAGGCACCCTGTGCTGCGCCTGGGCCTCCTCCAGCAAGGCTGTCCGCGCCACCATCTACAACAGCAGCGCCACCACTCAGCACGACAACCAGCACGCAACCACCACCACCACCACCACCCGCAGCAACTCAATCAGGCACGCAACACGCAACCCCTCCAGCACCACGACCGCCAACGGCAACATTGGGCACAAATAGTGCACAGCCACCAGCACCGCCACCACTGCCGCCATCAGCGCGGCCCTATCTTCCAGCAAGCGCTCATTGTGCACACCAAAGACCAGGACGGCTTCCTGATCTACTCAAGGGCTTGCTGGAGCGCTTCCGTGCGCCCCTCAGCCAACCTGCCTCACAACACCCTGACACGCTGGATTGGATTGAGGCCCTGCCCGCGGCCCAGAAGGAGAAATTGAGGAAGGTGCTGTTCCTTCAGCAGCAGCAGCAAGAGGAGCAGCAGCAGGAGCAGAGACAGCACCAGGGACACAAGCAGCAGCAGCAGCAGCAGCAGCAGCAGAGACAGCACCAGGGACACAAGCAGCAGCAGCAGCAGCAGCAGCAGGAGCAGAGACAGCAGCAGTTGCAACAGCAGCAGCAGCAGCAGGAGCAGAGACAGCAGCAGTTGCAACAGCAGCAGCAGCAGCAACCAAAACAGCATCAGGGACGCCAGCAGCAGCAACAGCTGCAGGAATCGCCACAGAAGCAGCAAGTACACCAGCACCAGGCGCAACAGCAGGATGAGCAGCAGCGGCCCAGCACATCTTCAGACCAAGGAAAGCTCCGATTGCAGCGGTACCTTCAGTACTTGCGCCTGTCAGGCTCTACTGGTGGGGCGGGAGGTCCCCCTGGCCCAGAGATGGCCGCTTTGGGTAGAGAATTTGGTGGCGCACAGAGTGGGTGTACGAGCGGGTCAAAGGATGAGGGTTGCCCAGCTGCGCAAGCCAAGGATGAGGGATGCTGTCTCTTAGGCGCAGGGCCTGAGAGCTGTGGTGGTGGTGGTGGTGGTGGTGTGGCAGAAAAACAAGCTGGAAGGTGTGAGGAAAGCTGCAGAGAGCAACGCAGCAGAGATGACTTGGGATATGGGGATGGCAGCAGAAATGCCAGCCCAGTAGCAGATGGCAACAAAGATGCACAGAGCAGCATGGGAGGAGTCGGTAGCAGAAATCCTAGCCCAGTAGCAGATGGCAACAAAGATGCACAGAGCAGGATGGGAGGAGTCGGTAGCAGAAATCCTAGCCCAGTAGCAGATGGCAACAAAGATGCACAGAGCAGCATGGGAGGAGGGGCCAAGGCAGATCAGGAAGGCTCAACAAGGGACGCAGAGGAGTGTCTGCAAGGAGGCAGCAGAGGCAGGGAGGTGAGCGCACCTTCAGGAGCTGTGCATGCTGTTGCTGTGCAGGAGCGCCAGGTGTGTGGTATCTACATTGGAGCCTGATTTGTATTATTGCCGCTCCTAAGTAAGAATCTACCGGCCTTAGTTTGTCAGTGTGATGAGCTGCCCTGATGACCACAAAGCGTGCTTGACATTCTAGACCGGAATTTCTAACTTAGTCCATGGCCACCACAAGCGCGCGCACGCACACACACACACACACACACACACACACACACACACACACACACACACACACACACACACACACACACGCACACACACACACACACGTCACGCACGCACTTGTGCACCATGGGCACCGCAAGTGTACACACCCCAAGCACCACAAGCGCACGCACGTACGTCAGATGTCATGGCATTCATTGCTGGTGCTTGCAGGAAGATGCCAGCTTTGGAAGCGAGCTAAAGGGGATCCTGACAGAGATGGACGATGACCTGCAGCGAATTGTGGACAAGCTCTCTGCTCCTGACGCACAGAGGCGTCTCACACCAGGTTGGTTGTGGTAAGGCTCCCTTGGTTGTGGTACTACTTCCTGTTGTAGTAATGCTTCCTTGGCTGTGGTAATGCTTGGTTGTGGTAGTGCTCGGTTGTGGCAGTGCTCGGTTGTGGTGATGCTTCCTTGGCTGTGGTAATGCTTGGTTGTGGTAATGCTTGGTTGTGGTAGTGCTCGGTTGTGGTGATGCTTCCTTGGCTGTGGTAATGCTTGGTTGTGGTAATGCTTGGTTGTGGTAGTGCTCGGTTGTGGTGATGCTTCCTTGGCTGTGGTAATGCTTGGTTGTGGTAATGCTTGGTTGTGGTAGTGCTCGGTTGTGGTGATGCTTCCTTGGCTGTGGTAATGCTTGGTTGTGGTAATGCTTGGTTGTGGTAGTGCTCGGTTGTGGTGATGCTTCCTTGGCTGTGGTAATGCTTGGTTGTGGTAATGCTTGGTTGTGGTAGTGCTCGGTTGTGGTGATGCTTCCTTGGCTGTGGTAATGCTTGGTTGTGGTAATGCTTGGTTGTGGTAGTGCTCGGTTGTGGTGATGCTTCCTTTTGTTACTGCATCTGTCAGGCATTTCTTTTGCATCAAGTTATGAGTCTTGCTATCTTGCAAGACCTTGCTCCTTGCTGCCATGTCATGTCGCAGATGAGATCATTCAGAAATGTTAAGGTGAGTTTAAACATTTGTGTCCATCTCTGCCATGGCCCCCCCCATTTCTTGCGCGTTCACCTCCTGCTTTATGTCTGGATGCGCTATGCTGCAGGCATTGTTTTTTATGAACTTCCTGGCGCTCACAGGGCACTGGTTGCTGCTGTGTTGTACAGCTTGCACAGATGTGATCTGTATTCTTCTTTCCACTTCAGGTTTAGGACATAAATTTCTCTCACATAGGGCTCACAAAGGTGAAAAGCAACCCCACACTTTTAGGGATTGACGGTCGCCTGTAGCACTATATCGCGCGCCGTGCTACATAGTGCTGTATAGCGCCATACCAGGGGGGTGTCACAGGGTCTGTTATGGCGGGATAATGTTCCCAAACTTTTCTGCGCCTTTCTGACCACACCATCCCCATAACTTTTTATGCAGCCTTGTTCTAGAGTTAAGGGCACATCTCTGCTTAAAACATTTTGAAAAATTGGCTCGGCATGTGTGCTAGGGTGCTCAAGAAGGGGAGAATGGGGCAATATGGTGGAAAAGGGAATTGTCCAAACTACCCCATCTTGTCACAACACCATTGGAAAAGAAGTGGGGTTGAGTGGTGGCCTAACTGGGCCACGGTGGGCAAGAACGTCTGGAGGGGTAGGTTAGCTTCTGAGCCCTGTCTGTTTTCACTCGTGGAGCAATACTTTGCGATTGTTTTTTCATTTCAATTAAGTATGCAGAACTCATTTTTTTGTTGTAGAAAGGCTCGACTATAAATTATGGAGTCAAAAATTGAAACTTTCTCAAATTTCCTCCCAAACATTGGGCATAGATCACCTGGGCAGTTGAAATTCAGAATTGAAAATAGAAGGAATTAAACTGACAGAATCTGGTGAATTGCCTTTCATTGTGGATTTTGATCGCCAAGGTGGTCCAATTTGAGATCAGAGGCCCACACACCTGTGACACCTCTGCGGCGCAATACATTTCAAATATCTCGAGTGCCAAAAATAAAAATGACAAAATCCATCATTGGCATGTCTGCAGTACTTCAAATTGTGTCGCAAACCCCAGAAAATAATTGCCTGACACTCATTTGAAGGTTAATGTGCATAAAGAAAAGCCGCCGGGGAGATGCAGAGCCTGACGACGTCTTGGACTTGAAGGAGAGTAACACACACATGCGCAAATACACACAAGCTATCATGGGCAATCTTGTAAAGAGACGGAAAGAGCCAAGGGGGAGAGCCTTTGCATGAGAGAGTGGGCTAAAATGGGCACGCCTGCAGCGCAGAAGGCCCCATAACCTGAGCAGGTTTAGTGCTACAATTTGGCCATATGACGGCCAGAGGTCAACTGGATTAATTTCTTTCTTTTTTGCAAGGGAGCATTGTGCATGGTGCCCCACCAGCCTGCCCAGCCTGGTGCCTGAACTTGGCCCGCGAGGGATTTTTCTTTCAAACATATAGCATTTTCATATATCACCATACAGCGCGATATCGCTATTCAACGCTATATCGTGCTATAGGTTTGGCTTAAATAGCGCAATTTGCCGGTTCCTACACACTTGCAGGCGTCTGGCAAGTCACTCAGTGCTGAAGGGCAATCGTTTTCATTAGCACTGAAAAGGTCAACAAGCGGTAGCTGATAAGCAAAAAATGGCAACTCCTTGATATTTTTGGCCCTCCTTTTACTTGAGTGTCCATTATAGCTACGTGCTAATCTTCTTTTTATCAAACAGTCCCTGTCCTTCGGTACACTTGCTGCATGTTGGTTTCTTAGGTTAAATCATTTGGAAGTTCAGTTGTCTAGACAATGCTGCATGCAAAACAAACTGATGATGGGCAAAACTCTTGCAAACGCAGCTGCAAAGTGACAGTCTGCTTTTGTTGCTACTGGCGCGCTTCACTGTGCAGATGCTCATCAAGGCAGGAGCAAAAGGCGCAGACTGCTCCCTCAGATCCAACTGAAGAACGAGCTCTTGAGTGATGATAATAGCAGCGGCCAAGATCAAGGGACGTCAGAGCAGCAGAACAGTGACAACAGCTGTGGAGCAGAAGATTGTTTGATGGAGCAGGAGGGGGACGATGGATGCAGTGATCTATCTGATGCTGCAGAGGAGGCTGGAAAAGGGCCTCTGTGTCATGGGTACGCTTTTTTTGGCAACGAGCCATTGAGCAAGAAAATCCTCAGCATGAGAGAAACCTGGCTTCATCAGTCTTGTAGGCATGGCATGGGGCATTGTATGGGCATGGGTATTCTATGGGGCATAGTTGGGGCATAGGTTTGGTATGGGACATGTTATGGGCATGGGTAAGGTATGGTAGGGTATGGGGCGCTGCTTGCCTTTCCTTTAAGAAAGGAAAGGGTTATGCAGCTGTTTCTGCACCTTAGGGCAGCTTTTCTGAAGCCAAGCCGGCCATCCTGGTTCAAGATTACAAATTGGAAAGGGAGCGTGCGCATGCTCGGTCCTGAAGCAATCTGTCTTGAAATGATGAAATATTGAAGGGAGAACCCACGTGACTACGCACGCCAGATTTGGCTACGTGCATTAAGAAAGTCTGTATTGAACTGTTGTGCCCCATGGTCACCACCCTTATTAATTCAACTTCTCATAATTGGCGTGCCAAGTGGAGGCACAAAAGGGAGGTGCCTCACTAAAGTGCACGGTTTGGTCTTGACATGGGGATCCAACATTTTTTGCTCTCTGCC
This sequence comes from Dunaliella primolecta, assembly GCA_914767535.2. Lineage (NCBI taxonomy): Eukaryota > Viridiplantae > Chlorophyta > Chlorophyceae > Chlamydomonadales > Dunaliellaceae > Dunaliella > Dunaliella primolecta. Next base: position 3,363,449 of record OU611753.1, on the reverse strand, counting down.
TTGGTGGGGTGCCAATTACATTTACAGCAAGCTCTGCACTCATCGTGGTTTGCACTCGTGCAATTATGTTGACTCTCTCAGCAGCGTATAAGATTGAGGGGCTTAATATTGCAGTCGTTGTCATATGCAGAGTCAACGCTACCTATTTGTGCGGCTACAATTGGGCATGTCGAAGCATGCTTTATTGGATCGGTATCCTTTTCATTTTGACAATTGGGATTAAGGTGGGACTAGGCACAAATTTTCAGCTCTTTGCAAATCACTGGTACAAGCTTGCAGGGCAAGTGCTGCTGCGATTCTGCTCTTGACACTGGTCTTTGTGTCAGGACTGTCACAATTGCAGGTTGCCTGTTCAAAGTGCAATCCTGTGACACCTGTGGCTATGCTGTGACACCTGTGGCTACACTGTGTGTGTATGCGTTTGTGATCTGTCCTGAACAAAAGAGGTTTCTTTGCTTGCATGGGTATTAACGCTGCATCATGCCTTTTAGCCCTGTGCAGCAGTTGCGAAGCAAGGCTGCTTTCTTGTTGGCACAATGTGCAAGAGCCCTTGCTCCATCAGTACACCGCTTCTCCTTGATACTACTCAATACCGGAGTGAAGCAAGTTGAGTGTGCCTGCCACCTGGTGCGCTCCCTTGATCGCCTTTACGTTCAAAAGAGGTTGCTCCCTGGTAATGATTGCAGGCACCGCCACGCCTCCGTACCTTATGTCAAATGCTCGCTTCCCCACTGCGGCAAAACCTTTTGGTGCGTGAAATATTCTTGTGTGTTGATACATGGACAAGTGCTCTCTTTGGCATGCATGTGGCGGTCTTGGGCTCAGGCTGTTTTCCACATCTTGACATTACTGTGTAATCAGGCTGCCTTTACTCTACGGGCAGAAAATCTTTTATGGACGAAAGGGGAAAACATGCAATGGTCCCTGAGTGTCTGCAACTGTGTGAGTGTGTGTTGGTATGTGTATGTACACGCTCAAGCTTGCGCTTAAGTTGCAGTGCAGTACTCAATGACATTTCTCTTTTGGTGGCACCAACACACTCTGTGCAGTGCTCCACTGTGATTCATCAACTCTTGTCCCTCCCAGCAATCCCTCCTCAGGGCCAACCTTCGACCCACTCATGCCCTCCACCTGCTTTGTATGCCCTTGTTCATCCCGGCAGCGCTGCTGTGCTCAGAACTTCCAGATGTGCCCATGCGCAATCCTGCCACTTGTGTCAGGGACCCTGCTTTTGTGCTTGATCCCTGTGGATTTTTGTCCTTGCTTGTCCCTGCAGTGCCGCTTGCGCTTGGAATCGCAACGGTGAAGATGCTGTTGCCTCAGCCGCCACTGGATGCTGGGTGTGCCCCTGCTGTAGGTAAGTGGCCAAGTATATGCCATTTTGTAATGCACTAATGCACTGGGCCTCACGCCCACAGTAGTACCTCCATTCAGGGAACGCTGTAAGTTGTAATAAATTAGCGTAGTCGCCTCCAGTGTTGCTCTGGGCCGCGCATGCTGTGCAGCACACTCGTTGGAGCCCATTCCTGGCTCCTTTTAGCTGTTTCAAGTGTGTGGTCCTGCTCTTACAGTGTCCAATGTACGATTATGTCTTTGCCTGAAGTGTTCCATATCGGTTTGTGCGGATGATATTTATTGATATGAATGCTTTCTATTGTTGGTATGGATACCTGCCCAGTCTCAAGGGCAAGAAACTATCTCCATGCATGCACTCTGTGTCACATTTTACTTCCGACAAACAGGGACAGCAACAGCTCGCTGGGATGTGGACTAGCTGGATTGGACTTGATTTTTCCCTTAATGCACGCAGCCCAAACCGTTCTTCTTTTCGTTTCTTTTCTTTTCTTTTCAGGGACAGCAATGGCTCACAGGGGTGCGGAGCCGGCTGCTCTGGCTGCTGCATTTGCAGCCGTTGCCGGAAGAGGGTAAGTCTCGTTGTCCCCAACAGTATGCAAGGAGGTTTGAAGGGGGGCTATGAAGATCTGGAGGGTGGCACGCAGCACTAGCCTTTTGACTTTAAGAATCCTTATCCTTTTAAGTGCACTTTTGAATCTGTTGTATTGGTGACGCACCACTTAGCCAAGGCCTCCAGGCACGTCTCTGCCTTCTCTCATCCATGCCTTTTATCTCAATCCTATTATCACTCTCCACCTCCTCATCACTCCTTTCCTTCCTTTCCTTTCCTTTCCTTTCCTTTCCTTCCTTTTCCTTTCCTTTCATCCTTGCCTTTTCTCAGCTTGAGACATCGTAAGTAGGGTAAGGTGCTCCCAAGTATTATTATTTATTATATAATAATTTCATTATGCAATGTTAAATGACATCCGTGCAGTATTGATTTTACTAGGGTTTTGAAAAAAATTATAGTCTGGACGACCCCGCCATTGAAACAAATGGGGAAAGGACAAAGTAAGTCTCCCTTGCAGATGGAGATGTGGTGCGTCAGATGTGCATGGGGGGCCTGCAAGACGCCTCAAGAGGCCACCTGGCGAACCACTGCAAGAAGGTTAAGGAGGGCTATGAGGTGGTCATCATTTCTGCTGGATGGATGTGCCATGCATGCTGAAGTGCAAAGGCTGTGGTTAGGTGATGAGCCCCAATGACCCCTTGCATGCATGCAAGCAGCACAGCTCTGCAGGCAAGCGCCTCATGAGGAGGCACAAAAATGGTCTTAGTTGAAATCAGTTTGTTGAGGAGAACCAGGAGGAGAAAACAGACGGAGTGCAGATAGAATGGGTCCACCTCTCTCGCCTATTTATTTGTAATACACTCCAGCTGCAGCTTTGGAGGCACTCCATTTTGAATTCTTGTGTTGGACCTAATATGTCGGCAAGATAGAGAGTTCAACAGTTGTTTGAACAAGCAGCTATTGTGCAAGTGCAAATGACAGTGCTTGTGTAATTAATCATCATTTTGCTCATTTCTGCCTTGCAGGGACTTGACAAACCAATTCCTGGGGTGAGGATTCCCCACTGTACCCACCATCAAATAAATTCTTGATTTCTGGGGTTTGAATACGTCACAACAAATATTATATAGTGTATCATTGTATTGTAAACCGGACCCCAAACATAAGCCCCTGTCTCACCCCTTCCCTGCAGCAAGGCCTCCCTTCCCGGCAGTACTGTTCCACAAGACTGACTCAGTGTCACCAGTATTATTATTCTCACATTGTGGGATATCTGTGGGCTGCAAACGTCATATGATCCTGCCTCGCCCCTACCCTTTTATCTCAATCCTTTCATCATTCTCTCCTTCCTCATCACTCTTTCATCCTTGCCTTTTCTCAGCTTGATACATCATAAGCCCCTGCCTCGCCCCTACCCTGCAGCAAGGCCTGCCACCCACAGGACTGCTCTACAGCACCGCCACAGCGTCTGGCTTCAGCAACGTGCATGACTACTTAGTGCATAACAACACAGGTATGTTGAACACCCAACCGTTTTGAACCCTCTAAATGTTTCTTTAAAAATCTTCCAGGAGAGCATGTTTTTGTGGACCAATCAAGGCTTCAGTTTTCAGTTTCTAGGGTGCATGTGTTGTTGGGGTAGGGCAGGTCCTGCACTTGGGGCTCGCTTTTTGAGCAAAGACGAGGTGTTGGTATACGCCTTTGGCACAGGCTGCACATCTTGAGGGCGACGGCCGATTGATCAATCGCATCACCTTGCATCCTGCAGGTGAGGATGCTGCCACCATTCAGGCACGCAAGCAACGACACTGGTGGGGCAGGGGCATTGTGAGTGCACAGGGCGTGCGCAAGCGCGCTCCTGCAGGCAGCCCTAAAAGACTGCTGAGAACCAGGCGTAGCAGACAGCAATGCAAGAAACACATGGTGAGTTCAGCGTCTTCCTTCGATGTGAAGCACACGTTATGGAATTTTGAGGGGAATGGGTGGGCAGCTTGGGCCACAGAAGAGCACACAAAATTGCAGGGGAGGTGCGCGCGGCGAATGGCTCTGAAAAGTTGCTCTCAAGAGAGTCTCGTGGAATTTGCCCTGTGCAAGCAAATTCATGTGCTCTTATACAGGCGATTCTGAGCAGTTGCGAGTATTGTCATGTCTGAAGTCTTGCACGTTGGAGAAGGATGACTTGTTTTCCCCTTTTCTAGACAATTGCCGCTGCAGTTGTTTGGGAGTCAGTTAAATGTCCTGGCCACAAGAGTAGTATCATTTGAAGATTGTTTCCTGGAGATGTTGCGTTGCTCAATATTGTAAAGGTGCTCATGCAATGCCGTCGTAATTAATTTGCAAGTGGAACCGTGCTTATTGCTGCAAGCAGGTGGGAGCTCCCTCAAAAGATGGTGCTGGTGGTGCGAGCAGGGCAGACAATGGGAGTGGAGGGAATGACCAGCAGGCATGGGTGTGCTGTGAGCTGTGCAGCAAATGGCGTTGCACAAGTCCAGGTACACTTGGTTTGAAACTCACAAAGCCTTGTGGTCTTTAAGAGCCCCCCCCCCCCCCAACTTCCATTCTTAGCTGTGGAACTCTGCTTTGCTAACAGTTGTAGTTGCAAAGCTGCTTCGCTAATGCTTGAAGTTGAGGCAAGAGTCAGCAAAAGCATTTATGACTGAATCAGCCACAATGTGCGCACAGGGCCTCAAAGCAGTTCCCATGATATTGGTGCGCGTACTCAGATTAACGTGCACGCTGGCAAGCTTGCACGCCAGTGCACACAAGCACACGCAAGCAACACAAGCATGTATTGACTTAAAACGTGCCTGAGCATGAGTTCTGGATATAAGCATGTGAGTAGGTCTTAGCTGATCTTTGAGGTGACTTCTTGCTTATTAAAATTTTTGATCAAGTATGTGTGCTTTCGGAGGCGCCCTGTGCCAACATGCGCAGGCTTATTTGTGGGGGAAACACAGAGCGTGCCTGGAAACACACTCTTCTGGACACTCCTTTTGCGCGCAGAGTTTGCAACCCAGATGGCAGACAGTGACGCACAGTTTAGATGCTGCATGCTGGAGGGTGCGACGTGTGGGGATCGATGTGACTGGTGAGGCAGAGTGCGCGCAAAAGGCAGAGTGTGTGAGAGGCAACATGTGCAAAAGGTGGATTGTGTGAGAGGCAACATGTGCAAAAGGTGGAGTGTGTGAGAGGCAGAGCGTGCATGAGGTGGAGTGTGTGAGAGGCAGAGTGTGCATGAAGTGGAGTGTGTGAGAGGCAGAGTGTGCATGAAGTGGAGTGTGTGAGAGGCAGAGTTTGCATGAGGCGGAGTGTGTGAGAGGCAGAGTGTGCATGAGGCGGAGTGTGTGAAAGTCAGATGTTGTAGGCAGAATGTGTGCCTAGCAGAGTGTGTATGGCAGAGTAGAGGCTCTTGTTCACAGTTTTTATGCGATTGATTGCGCAAAGAAGGAGACGTGCGTAAACAAGGAGGCTTATCCCTATAACAAAACTGTTGGCCTCTAATGCGTAGAAACATTGCTCTAACTGATACAAGCTCAAATGATAGCATGGCTATGAAGCCTGACAAGAGTTGCTGGGCTCCTGGAGCTCAAAATGGTGGGTGTGTGGGCATGGAAAGACTCAATATAGACTTAATGTATTAAGTCTGGCGGTGCAGAGGTGTGATCAAAAGGGTGCGCATTTCAAAAGCAATGGCTGGCCTCTTGTGGACAAAGCCATTTACAATGTTCCAAGGAAATTTGGAAACAATGGGGAGAGTAAAAGAGAGGAGTGTGGAGGCATGTGAAGAATAATAAGCATTTCAGTCTGTGACTGACATTCGATCCTACTTTAGCTGACAGCATGCACTGTTTCTCCGCACAGGAAATGGTGCAAGGTGACAGAAAAGGAAAGTCAAAAGAAGAGAATGGTGCTTTATGTTACCTGTATTTGCAAGTGCAGCCCATTGTCAACAACTCAATTACCCCAATCACATAGGATACTGCTGTGCAGCTATACTGGACCCGTGAATGTCAAAATTGTTGAATTGTGCGAAAGGCATTACTTTGCACACCATTGGTATTTCTCAACGTTTTGTTTCTGATCAAACGCTAGACATGCCAGTTTTGAGCCACCATATTCCGTTTTGCAACATTCGTTTAGTGCTCTATTTAGAATACAGCTCAAGGTATGGCGTAGTCCAATCAATTTTTCCATAGTGAGGACAGGGGAGGATGAATTTTTCAATTAATCAAGGGCCAGCTTTCTAAACCCCTTGGCCCCACTCCTTATTTCTTACTTTGCTTTCCTTACTTAGGGAATGGGAGGAGGAGCAGTTTCAGTTGCTGCAGGCAGCAGGGGCGGAGCAAGCAGCCTTGCAGCACCAATGTGAGGCTCCCCAAACTCTCCAGGCTGTCAAATTGCCAGGGAGTGTGCAGGAGCAGCAGCCGCACTTGCTTGCAGACCTTAAAGCCCAAGAGCTTGAGCTGCTTCAGAAGAGACGTGAGCTGGAACAGCAATTACAGCAGCAGCAGCAGCAGCAGCAACAGTGAGATGGACCACTGCTGGAAGCTCTAGGTCTTGTGAGAGTGGAGGTTTCCAACATTTGTTTGTGAGGTCATGATTGCAAGCTGCAATGACTGTCTTAGTAGCAGGTCAGCGCGCAGCCCAAGTCACAGGTCGCTCTGAGGCAATCTGGCAGGATGCATCTGGATAGGAATGGGTCAAGGGTCTAGAATTTTAAAATGGAATTGCCAAGTCAATGCGTTGCTTTGCAATCCAGCAGGATGCTGCGCAACAGGATGAGCATGGCTGACTGAGACCATGGCGTATCTATGCTTCTGATAAGAATGGCTGATAGGGTAGGATAGATTAGGGTTCCATAGCTGTACCTGCCTACAAGGACAGCTTAGTTGAAGCAAAAAGTGACTGTAACCAAACCAGTCCAATAGAAGCAAATCTAGAAGCTAAGTCATGGCTGATGAAGACGATGGCATAGCTATGCTTGCAATGTGATTGGCACTGGGACGCTGGCATGAAAGCACTTACAACGAGAATGGCTGAGACAATGGCATGGCTATGCTCCTGACAAGAAAAGCTGATGAAGACAATGGAGTGGCTACGCATGCGATGTGAATGGCTGACTGAGACCATGGCATGGCTTTGCTTATGGCAAGAATGGCTGATTGAGATGATAGCATGGCTACGCTTGCAGTGAGGGTGGCCGACTGAGACATTTGCAAGGATGTACCTGTGAAGAGAATGACAGACTGAGACGATAGCAAGGCTGTGTTTGCAATGAGAATGGTTGACTGAGACAATAGCATGGCTTTGCTTATAATGCAGGAACAAAATCTTGCTACTTGCCTTCCTTGTGGTACGACTGTGTTTTCAGGGTGGCTAAGCTACATCCAAGCAGGGTCTTGGACGCTGTTCTACTACATAGTATGTGTATGCAGCAAGTGTGTGCTTCCTTGCCAACTTTTAATCTGGCGCAGACCTGAAATATTTTATTTTCTCCTTCACAATCAAGTGGACCTTGCATCCTTTCCTTCCCCTGTTACTCTTTTGGACTGCTGCATTGTTACATCGTTTCCATAGTTAGCTGATGTAGCGCAAAAATTCATCTTTTGGGTATTACATCTTTTTGCATGCGTTTTCACTAGTGGCTTGTTAATTCTAGAAACCACGTAAATCTTGTAGGGATAAGCAGCTTGTTTAATAATCCAGGTAAACTTAGCTTTCACCTTGAAATGTGTTCCTCCCTTCTTTCCATGGGGCTCAGATGAGCAGCTCACGGGTATCTTCTTAAATGGGAAGAAAGTCTTCGCCAGCCAAGAGGCCACGTGCAAGGGTTACTCCCTGTTAAGCCAAACCCACTCCTTCTTCTCCTTCTACTGCCTGCTCACACCATCGTGCGTTACGCAGCAGACACAACCCCACACAGAGGACTACAACAGCCAACCGCATGAAGCAACCCATCAACTGAATGTAAACCAGCGGCATGTGTAGAATAGAAACGTAGGCATAGGAAACTCTCCCTACGTCAATTAAGGAGAAGGGGACACATTGGCTCAGAAGAGTCTTGAATCCCCTCCACCGGCGGCATGTGTACTTGATTGGAACCAAGGACTGTGAAGACCTGGACAACAGTTGGAGGCGGCACAGCGGCAGCATGCCGACCTCTGCAAACTCATTAAAGCAAAAAATGTGACTTTCTGCACCATCATTTTGGGTGTTTGTGGGACCTGCTACATTGAGCACACCCTGAACCAGTTTTAACAGCTGGTACTTGACCACCAACGCGCCAATGAACTTGCTCGCAAACTGAATGCCCATTCTGTTATGTTTGCCAACAAGTTTGTTACAAGGGTTACAAGGGGGGTTGGCCTACAGCCCGAGAATCTGGCTGATCGGCTGCTGGTGAAACATTCTCATCCAGCATTAAAAGTTGAAACCAGTTCAGGCAAAAATTTTATATGTGCGAGTCTTGATTTAGAAAAGCATTGACCTCGAAATCAGTCAAAATGTGAAAGCTCGCCAAGAAAGGAATGAAAACAGTGTTTGGAAGCTGGGCAGAAGTATGTAATGGTTTAAAAAGATCAATGAGCAGGTCCTTGTATCTTCTGCGCAGCTCACATAACTCACAGCAATTGCAATAGAAAAGAACATGTTTCTTGCCCTGGACTTCAGCACATCCACACTAATCACAAATGTTTGAACCACCCAACCATTTACAGGACTCGACCTTCAAGCAGTGGGCACGAAGCCTAAACCTACTCACATTCCTCATGACAAGTTTGTTACCACTAGGCGTGCTATTGAAAACAAACATACTTATCACAGCCACGTAATGGAGCCGGGTGCTTCCAGTAACTCTTTAGATCCCCATTAGCATTTCTACTTCACAGCTTTGTGGTGGAGGGGACTCATAGTTTTTTTGAGCCAATGTGTCTCCTTTTCCTTGATTGATGTAGGGAGAGATCCTTCTACCTACGTAGCTTTTCTTTTCTTTTCTTTCTAAGAGAGGGTTCCCAAATGAGCAAGCTAGGAGGGGTCTCAGAAGGTGAGGCTCACCTCTTTACTTCATCAGCAATACACCAGCAAAAAGATGGTGAGGGTGCTGACTTTCTTGTTGATGCACTCAATGCACTTTAAACCAAAGCTCCTTTAAAACCTTGGTTGGAGGTCATTGCTAGAAGGCTGTGTTGTACATGAAGTTAGATCACTCTCTGCTTTCTGGTTTTGATTCGAGACCATCTCACGTGGCGTGCTCACTTTTTCAAAGAGCAGAATAGAGTGACAGAGAAAGCTAGCAAGCCTTGCCAGAAGCAACTGGCAACCAGTACACGTATTGTGTGTGTTTGCAAAAGGCAGAGCAAAAGGAAAGCACTGAACCCAAGAGTGTCACAACGGTTGAGGCAGCAGGAAGAGATTAGGTTAGAATAGATTACATGAGGAGATCTTCAGGCAGACTGGTTTGCTGATCAACCTGTGGCTGGTCCTCACCAGCCAACAGCAAATCCAAAAGCTGAGCTCAGACACACAAAAGAAAAGTTTGTTGTTGTGTAGCAAGAGGAAATCAAATACAGCTTGGACGCTCAGTTGTTACCGCAAGAAAGGTTGTGCAAGAAGAAAAAAACACCAGGTAGAGTCTGAAATCATTGATATCATGATAGCTCAAAGTTTTCCGCCTTAGAGCACATACTCCCTTATACCTACACACAAGGAAGACATGGATCTCATCTTGAAGTTGTCCGCATGAGCACCACTTGCACAAAGGAGAAGATCCATCCTCCCAAGATGTAGTTTTTACATTCAAAGTATGAGCTTAACCTAAATTGGCTGACATTTTTGCATGACACGTTGAGGCAGATCCAGGTGCAAGTGCCGCGGTGACCGAATTGGCTTGCGCATATTGTGGTCAAAAGGCAGAGCAAAGAGGGCTTGGTATGTTGCCGATTTATCATTTGTTTCTCGCGGGTCAAATCCCTCCACATCTCTCCACATGCCGCGCAATCTGTGCCTAAAATCATCAGCAAAATCCTGCATGGAAATAGGTGTCCTATGCTTTATAACCGCAACAAAAGACCCACAGCGCCACAATTTTTGACAACCATCCAAGATCTGAGCAGTCCAACACGAAGGCGCCCATGAGTGCAGGTGCAGGTCAAAACTTTCCTTAGTGCCTCACTATTAGAATTGAGTAACTTACGGCTTGAAGCCATTGTGCATCTTGACCGCGGACTTAAACCAATAGAACTGTAATAGCGCATGCCCACACTCTCTTAATGCAGACCAGTTTGTGCTGGCACGCTTCATGCCCAACGCGCCCTTTAGGAAATTCATGTGCCGCACTTGCAATCCACTTAGAAGTTCCTTGCCTTCCCTCATGTACTCTGTGCCCCACACCTGGCTTGCACACATGCCAGCTGGGATTAAATGTGTTTTTTTCCCAACCAGAGCGTTACAAATTGTAGTACATGCGGTATGTCCCTAAGTGCATGCTCGCACCTCTGCTGAATCTGGTAGGCAGAGCAAGGAAAAGAAGAGCACAAATCATTGCACACAGTGAGGCTCACAAGAAAAGAATAGAAAAAAAAAATTACGCAGCCAGTGAAAACACTTACCACATCAAGGAAAGAGGATACCTAGGGCCAAGGCACCGTGTATCCCCTTCACACAGAGAAACGGAAGAAAGGGTTCAATGGGGATCAGGAGGGCTAGCAGCGCCGTTACGTCTCAATCCATCAGCTTAGGGTGGACTTGTCCTTTGTTGCATGGAAATCGGCAACCCTGGACGCCAATCTAAAAATAAAAACTGAGCACGCCTGGAAATGTGAATGGCTGGCTATGTGCCCTAACTGGATAAAAGTTCTGAAAGCATCCCGGCACTGTAAGAGCGTCTTGCAATGGCACACCGTCCATGAGCAGATTAAAGGGGTGGAACCTGGGTCTTCAGGATTTGGTAGGCGTCTTTTCGTCAAAATTTGCATTTTTCGCTCACCTATATGCTCTTTGCAGTTTTGTCAATTGACTGCATGTAGACCTTAATGCTGAGGCTGCATTGGCTGCGTGGACAGATTTTTGTTGTCCATGATCCTTGCAGATTGTCAGTTTCAGAAAGTGACGCAGCCATATATGGCTGTTATATAACAGTGTCTGAACACCCCACCACCTGAGTCTTCTCTGAACACCACCTCAGATGATCACAGGTATAAATATCAACAGTATAAATACCAACCGTAGGAGGGAGAGTTTCCTCTGCCTACGTATTTTTTCTTTTCTTTCAACTGTCCAACCTACTCAAGTAACTTGCCGTACACTCTTGACACAGCAGACTCTTGTTGTGACAGAATCTTGGAGTTGTCAGCGGGGCTTCTGGGAGATCAACTGTATTTTTTCTCACTTGTGATCCTTGCCTGCGCTCAGACCTAAGCCTCTCTTTGGCAGGAATCAGGGGGGTAGTAGTATGCCTCTTCAGAACAATAAGACGTGCCTGACACTGATCTTGCATGAAAACTTCATTGTAATTGCTTTGAAGTGTGAGACACTACAGCAGTTGCCAACAGTAGACCTGCAGATCCAAAAAGCAAGGACACCTCTTGCCTAGCCTGCCCTTGCCCCAGCACTTCCACTCAGCTGCCCTCATAGGCAGATATAGTGACGTTAACTTACCTTGTTTACATATTTTCTTTCAATTAAGTTGTGCAATGCAGGAACTGCTGGTTAAATCTACGTAACTTTGGCCGCCAGAGGAAAAGTTTGGGCAAAGGGAGTTCTCCACCTGAAACAGCTTTGACAGCATACACATTCAACAAGCAAGTTGCAAGTGACATGACACTCTAAATACATCAGCGCATCATGTACAAAAAAATGTGCACTGCACATCCTGGCACAGAACAAAAGTAATCACACTGGGAAAAGTGGCTCAGTGATTGCGCAGAGTGAAGGGACCTCACCACGGCCAAGCAAACAACTCAACTCGAGAGTTTGTCAAAAAGAAAGGAATGGTTCCAACAAGACACAAACAGCTTCTGGGGGCCTGACATACATAAACAATGTGAAAGCTAACTCAATGATTCCTTGATGGAACCGGGACCTTCAAGTTAGTACAAAAATGGGGTAGGCGGAGGCATCTGTGGACCACCCTCTACGTGTAACCCTTGCCAGCTTGCTAGCTCGGGATCCTTTGTTCATACTTGCAACAGGTCACGGTGTACATAGTCTTTTCTTTCTTCAAGGCAGAGGCACTTTTGAAAAGGATCCATCGGTCTTTGTAATTGCTGCTGAGAGTTGTCTATCTTTTACGCCACACTTCTTTTCTTCACCCTTTTCCAATGGCACTTCATGACAGCCTGGTTTAGAGGTGGTCTGAAACACTAGAAGTAGCGCCGCAGCTCATACTTTGAAGCTCGTGCACGGAGTATCCACGTCACCTTGCAAGCATTTCCAAAAAGGAATCCTAGACTGACAAGATGATGCTTCAATATTAGCAAAAGCTGTGCCCATGCAGCAGTTGCGCTGACAAGAGTTAACACATTCCAGGGTGCTGGAATGCACGGTTGGGCTGTACGTCAAGGCCTGCATGGCCTACAAACAAGATCACTACTGAGCTGCATCGAGCTGGCGCACCATTGGACTGCATGTCAAGCACTTGACAAAAAGCATTGACGCTGTGCTCCCCTCGTAAGCCATGCAGCAATAAGCTTTAAAGGTGGCAATTCATTTACTTTCAGAGTAGGCATTCACTAACCTTTCTGAGAAAGGAGGGTGTGAACCAGATGCGCCCTTTTGTACGCAAAGCATGGAGCCGTGATTCTAGCATGTACTGCTTCTGACACGCTGCTTGCACAGCATATGCCACAGGCAAGGCATGCAAACAAAAGGCATGCTATGGGAAAAGCATGTAAACAGGACTGCTTGCATTGCATGTGCTACAGATATGGCATGCAAACAAGATGCCACAGGCAAGGCATGCAAAGAACATGCAAACAGAGTGTCACAGGCAAACAAAATGCCACAGGCAAGGCATGCAAGCAAAATGTAAACAAAATGCTGATCCAGGTGGCAATTCTGGGATGGGCTTGAGAAAGAAAGAAAAAATTCTACACTGCGCAACAGGCAGCATGCATTAAAAGGAAGACCAAAGACTGGATGGGCCTGAGAGCCTCGTGCTTACAGTGTATAGCTTCAAATGGCATCCCGCGCCCCAAGCCTGACTACCAAATGATGGGGTTCATCACAGGCACCGCAGGATTGAAAGATAAATCACAGAACATTGCTTACTGTGTCTGGAAGAAGAAGGCGCGATGGATCCTTCAAAACATCTAAATTAGCCTCCAAGATTGTCGCAGCAAAAGGAAGCCTTATATCTGAGGGCAAAGAGAGACACAGAGAGAGAAAGAGAGAGAATGGGCAAAAGTTGCTAGTGCGATGGTGGCATGCCTGTCTCTGACAAGCCTGCAATTTGGGGCTTGATTACTTCTTGAAAGCAAAAATTCAAGCTGCGTTATAATGCTAGCTTGTCAGCCAGGGCGTAGGTCCACCTCACGTCTTCTAATTCAAACATTCCTTTCGTTGTTGTTATTGTTGTTATTATTGTTGTTGTGTGTGTATGCGTGTGCGTGAATGTGTGTGCGCATGCGTACATGGTTTGTCATGGAAAGATGACCGTGCACAAAAAGTGAAAAGCAATTCTTGCGCGCAGAATTCAGTGTGCATACCCCAAGCATTAACATCAATCCCAAGTTATGCAGCTTCCTATTAGGAAATTCCTAACACAGTCACCTGTTGAGCCCTGTACTTGCTCATTCCATGACGCATGATACAACTCGTCTGAAGCAGAGCGTTTGTAGCCAGACCAGCCTGCAGCAAAACAATGTGTGTGTGTATGTGTGTGTGTGTGTGTGCGTGTGCGTGTGTGTGTGTGTGTGTGTGTGTGTGTGTGTGTGTGTGTGTGCGTGCGTGTGTGTGTGTGTCGGGATTCGGATATTTGCTTGCAGAGATCCCTTTGAAGGCCAAATGACAGGAGCAGGTATACATGGCACATACATTGGATGGGCCAATTCCATACATTTGCTGTACATACCAACTTTTTGGCAGGAAAAATACAATTTACATAAAAACATGGCCTATATTCATGAAATTGGCCTACCCTTAACATATGTGCACAGAGCCTGCCTGCATGCTGGAAACTCTGGGAATCGTCAGGCACAATGGCAGACAGTTTCTTCCCTTACCTTCAGGGGTACTTAAGAATGGTGTAGGCTAGAGCAGGCTTGGCAATCAAGAACCGCAATGGAGTAAACATCATGTGCAAAGACATGAGTCAATCCCTCCACTCAAAGATCCTTCAATTCTAATTTCCTTGCTTGAACTCAAGGTAGACATGTTGTACAGGTGCAAAATTGGATCCAAATTCTTCTAACAGACAACACAGGATGAGTATATGAAGGCCATGGCTGGTTGCCGAGGATCTGGGCAATTTTGAAGCAAAAAGAGACCAGCAGTCCCTTCCATGCATGCAATAAGCACGTCACAGAGGCTAAGGCAAGACATGTAAGAAACATAGATTGGGTTGCCCACGTGGGCCAGTGCACTCTCGTAAAATTGAGATGATGGTTTACGGAAGAATTGCCTGTGGCCTTCAAAGAGGAGCCGGCACCACTAAATAACACATGGGCTTGTGTAGAATTGGGCTTTAAACACTCACTTATTTGTGCAACCTGGTGTCCAGCAGGCAAATGTGTATTTAGGGGAGCGATACCTATGCGTTGTGGTTCTGCAATCTCCTCCTCCACCACATAATCTGCAACCAAAACAATAAATGGTAAGTTATTGTGCAATGTGTGTATGTGTGTGTATGTGTGTGTATGTGTGTGTGTGTGTGTGTGTGTGTGTTTTAAAGCATGTTGCGTAATATCTAACAACCATCTCTTCAGACTATTAATACTCATGCCTTGCAGTGCCAGCCGAAACAGGACTGACTCCTGGCCCACATTTTCTATGCCTATTTGCAATCTGTCAATTTGCAGGATAGTTTTCAAAGGACTTGTCCACCCTCTCCAGTTGCCCCCTCCACTACTGCTGCACCATTTCACCAAGTGTTGAAGAGGAGTGCCTCCTTGCCTTCCACAATGAGCTGCAAGCATAATAATGTTTTCCCCAAAAATTGAAGATTTCTTTTTTATTTGTAATTATGGAGGTCCTGCAAGGGAAACGCCGCGAAACGAACACAGCGTTCGTCAAAAGGAAAAACATAAAATTTGAAGAAACGTCTTTCAAAATTTTCAAATAGATTAACACAGGCGACGCACGACGTCGCTAGTAGGTTAACATTCTTCTTGTCTTTGAGGAAACAGCCTGCAAGTATATCAGAACGCCCCAAATCATCCATCCCAGAAATCAAAGAGTTTTCAACCTTCACTATGCTCTGAGGGCACACATGCATTCAAACACAGACTTAGAAAAGCTAACACCAAGGCATGCCTGCGCAGGATGTCCTAGTGTCGACACTACACTAGTACTATCTATAGTGTAATCAAAGTCTACGCCCCACAGTCCATAAAATGGATGGCATGCCTGCTGGACCATGCCAACACGTTTTTTCAATGAAACAAGATACTGTCAATAACTGCGAGGGTACCCTCTTCAAGCAAAAGCACGCAGTGCGCTTTGAAATGTCCACCAGCCTACAATGTCCCCTCTTTGGGGAGCCAGATAGTGCCCCTCACATTTTTTCAGGGTATAAACGTTCCTTCATGTGAAACATGCTAGAATTATCCCCCCCCCGGGTATCAGCTAAGGCCCTCCGAGGGCAGGGCTTGCCTTCATGGACATAGGCAGTGCAGATCCTCTTGCTCAACATAACCTGCAAATCCTTGACACTCAACAAATAGAACCCTCCTAAATATATTTTCCCTCGTAGTTTCCCTGACGAACAAAGCTTTGTTCCTTGAGGCTCACTTCTAGTCGCCCTGATAGAATACTAGTTCTTCTAATAGCAAGGCTGACAAGGACAAATTCCTGGTACCTGTTGAGAATTAGAAAGGGGCGCAGGGAAAACAGGGAGCATCCAACGCCAGCCGCAGCAATTCACCTGCTTCCGAGGTCCGCCATCCTGGCTACATCCTTCCAGAAGAGAGACACATCCAACTTGTGGAGGTAAAATACTGTGAAAACACCAGGCCCAAGAATCAGCTTGAGGCCTTCAAACAGCAGCATCTTGGCCTTCCTTGCAAACTTTCAAGGGCCTCAGCTCAAGTCACCCTCTGTACCATTTGTTAGGTGTGGGAGGGGTCATCTACACCCCTCACACTTTGGAGCCTCATGAAGAGCGTGGTCTTGACAATCATACAGCCATCAAGCTTGCTCTGAAGCTTTATGCTCATTCTGTCCAGTATGCTTAATAACTTGCTAGCACCATATAACTATTGGCCGCAACCACACACAGTCTGCTTCCCCTCATTTCCAGCCTTTCCATCTACCAGACACGCGTCAGCTGAGTGAAATCGTGGCCAAACACATTTCTCGTGTCAATCCCACCTCTTCCCCTGGATTTGATACCGTTCTTCCATCTTTTCTGAAGTATGCATGCAGATTGGTGCAAAGAGAGGATGGCAGGGATTTTCATTCTATCAATGTGCTGACGCCATGTGCTTCTGAAGTTCTTTATACCCTCATCATGAGAGTCTCATGCAACGAGCTGTTATCCCACAAGAGTGGAAAACTGCGAATGTTACACCCTTGTATAAAAAAGGCTCTATTGCCGATGCTGGCAATTATTGTATGTTTTCTGTAAGCGGGACCTTTTACCGCCTTCATGCTAATGTCCTGCGCACTTTATTACAGGACTGGTGCCTCAAAAACTACAAAGTTCCTGATTGTCAATTTGGGTTCTTCCCTGGGCGCAGCACTTTACACCCACTTTTTAATTTGAGACATCTCAAAGATGCTGCACAAAACTGCAAGCCACATGGCTCGTCATGCCTGTATTCAGCATTCATTGATTTCCAACAGGCCTACGACTCCATCCCTCGTGACGATCTATGGTACCATCTACATCAGCGTCAGCTTCCTTTTCAATTACTCAGTTTTCTCAAAATATCACAATGACGACTACACTCTGGTTGATGGGGATAAGCAAGCATATGTGAGGCCCACCTATGGTGTTCAACAGCGCTGTCCCCTTTCTCCGTTCCTTTTCTCCATTTACCTTAATGACATCAATGAGATTTCTGAGGTGAAGGAACTTGCACTGGCACACCTAATTTCCATGTATCCAAACTTCTATACACTGATGACTTATGCTTAACTTCCAACTCGCCAAACAATCTTCAGGTCATGCTTAACTGTCTCAAGGCTTATGCCCGTCGGAAATTCCTGACAGTCAATGCCAAAAAGTCTGTTATAATTTGTTTTAACTCCAAGACCGATAACTTGCCTCCCTTTTTTCATGATGGTGAGGTCTTGCCTTACTCAAGGACTACTTGAAGTTCCAAGTAGCGGAAGGTAGTACCTTCCCCTACTTGGGGATGCAATTTGACAAACACATTAATCTGCACAATGCTGCCGAGGAAGCTTTCAAACCCTGCCTGGCAGGTATGGCTCGCGTGCGTACTTTTGCTCATCAACACCGGATACACACTGCTTACATGCCTACTTATGGCTCTTCAAGACGTACGTCATACCAGCAGGAATGTATGCAAGCCAGATCTGGGCCACTGCATATCTTCAAAAGGGGACAGAGATGGATAATTGCATCCAGAAATCGGCTTCTGAGATTCTTGAGATCCATGCTGGGTGTACAAACATCAACTCCTTCCCGGAGTGTCCTCCGTGAGTGTGGAATCGAACCTATTAAATTCAAATGGTTCAGAGCCTGTGCACGTTTTTATAATCCTCTCACCCATTGCAGCGGTCTACTTCACAAGGTTTTTCATGCGGGCATCTCTCTCAGCCCCAGAAATTCCTCCTACTGGACATCCCATCTATTGTCTGCCATGAATGGCCTACAACATGCCCATCATTTCAGCAAAATATACACTTTGCCGATCCTTTGGACTTGAGCCAGCTTGTCGTAAATCTCAGGTCTCGCCATTGCGCATGTTGGAGACAACTTTCTGTTTACGACCCACGAGACACAAACAGTCAAAAATTATCATCACTGAAGCTCTCCCAACCAAGCCTGGACACGTTACATATTCTCTTTACATTCTGCCCAAATATTTCTACTTGGATTTACCCAAACACATTGTCCACAGTGCGGCTTGATTTCGCCTTCGTGTCCATACCTTGAAAGTCGAGCAGGCCACATGGGATGACACTGTTTTCCCTGCTTGTGATCTATGTGATGTCCAAGATGATGTGCAGGATGAACACCACATTCTTTTCAAATGCACTCATCCCCATGTTTGTTCTCTTCGGCTTGAATATGCTTCCTTATTTTCTGGTCCTCCCTTCATCCGATGTCTCACTCTTGCTAGGGTGGCTCCCTACGTACCTGACATTCACCATGTACAGTCTTATCAAATCTCTTCTTTGTTAAATCAAAACAATAAGAAGCTTTCCTGCTGTTGCTGCTCTGAAACACAGCGGCAGCATGCAGACCTCTGCAAACTCATTAATGCAAAAGGTGTGACTCTCCACACCATCCTTTTGGGTGTTGGTGAAACCTGCTACACTGAGCACACCCTTAACCACTTTAAACAACCGGGACTTGACCACCAACGCGCCAATAAACTTGCTCGCAAACTTCATGCCCATTCTGTAATGTATGCCAACAAGCTTGTTACCACTAGGCGTGCTATTGAAAACAAGAATACTTCTTGCAGTCAGGTTATGGAGCCGGGTGCTTCCAATAACCCTCCAGGTCCCCATTAGGGTCTTCTTTTTGTAGCTTCGTGGTGGAGGGGACTCACGGCTCTTTTGAGCCAATGCGTCTCCTTTTCCTTAATTGATGTAGGGAGAGTTTCCTCTGCCTGCGTAGTTTTTCTTTTTCTTTTCTTAAGAAGCTTTTTCCTTTCCTACATGAATTACTGCCTTTTTTATGGGCAGGCTAGCAGTCAATCAATTGATTGGAGGCCTTCTTTTTTCTGTAACCTAGCACCAGACACGCTCTTGAAAAGACTCCTTTCAACTCTCATCACCGAGATCAGGCACAGGCTACTGCTAGATACCCTCCAGATCTCCACCAACCTCTTTTTTATTTTGGTGAAGGGGATACACAGTGCCTCAGCCCTAGCATCCCCTTTTTCTTATTTGATGTCGGGAGCATTTTCTCTGCCTGCATAGTCATTCTTTCTTTTACCCAGCCAAGACGTTGCTGTGCTATAACCATAATACTAAAATCCGAGGAGTCCTTATTTTTCACTGATCTACCATGAAGCCCTGCGTATCCTCTTATGGTTAATTTGTCACAAAAAAAAACTACGTTGGCAATCAAAACGTTCCCCACATCATTTAAGGAAAAGAGGAGTCCTGGGGCCAAGAATCCATCAGAGTGTATCCATTCCCTTTGTCGCAATTGCAACAATTGTTCAAAATGTCAGGCTGAGAAGTGATGCAGCCAGTTTTAGGCTTCACGCTGTTCTTTTTGTTTTAAGCTTAGGTCTGGTTTGGTTGTTGTAGGAATATCTTTTTATGCTTCAGCTGAGCTGCCCTCGTAGGCAGGTACAGCAATGTAACCCTTTCCCTTTCCTGATGCAGAACAGTATCTGAACATCCCATTGCCTGGCTAACTTTCCCATTTTCTAACCGCAGCCTCTGCTGCTAAATACAGGTATAAGTACCAACTGTCTAACTAATTCAACTGACTTGCAGGACACTCGTCACAACAGACTCTTGTCAGGATAGGGAGTCCTTTCCTTTAGTAATATAGCCTCCTCTGCCTTCATAATTGTTCTTTTTTTCCCCTCTTCTAATTGAAAGGTGATCCGTAACATCACAACTCTCTCTCTCTCTCTCTCTCTCTCTCTCTCTCTCTCTCTCTCTCTCTCTCTCTCTCTCTCTCTCTCCTCTCTCTTGCCAATTGACTGAAAGAGCATTTCTCATCACCAGCATCTTTTCTATCTTCTATTCATCTACTCGGTTTCTTCCTTTTCCTCTTGCAACTCCTATTCCTCTTGCAACACAACAACAAGCTTTTTTCGTTTGTTTCTGAGCTTATGGACATTATGTTGGCTGGCGAGGACCAGTCACAGGTCGATCAGCCGAACAGTCTGGCTGAAGGTCCCCCTGTGTAAATCTAAATCTAAACCTACTCTGTGTAGACCCACAAAAATTAGAATAACAAGGATGCATACCAATGATAATTCAATTTGCAAAAATCTACAGCTGCTGGATCTGTTTCTGGTCCCCACCGTCCTTCTGTGTTTTTTGCTCACTAATTTAATGTAAAGGGAATCCATGGCTTTCTGAGCCACAAGTGTCTCCTTATGCTTAATACATAGTTTTCCTTCCTCATCCTCAATTGACAAGAAAGTATGGCCTACAAAGTTCCGAAAACTTCAACAAGTTCCAAACTGGAAAGCCCATTCGCTTAATGCAACTGCTCTGCTGCAGCCAGCCATCCCTTGCGTCCTGTTCCCAGTTTGATTCTACCTTCAAGACTCCAATACAGAGATTGCACACCCTGCTCAAGGTTATGCCGACTCGTTTCAAGGAAGCAAAGGGCAAAATAAAAGCTGCTTTTAGTATTCCCAACAATCTTACATCATAAATTCAAAGCTCCCACCAGCTTTACACCCGTCCCCTACCACGTTTGGCGCTGCCACCCTTGCTGCTGCCACGCTTTGCTCCCCGTTGCTTGCTGTTGCCACCGCCCCTGCTATCTTCCCACTCTTCCCAATCTTCCCCAGACAAGGAGTCCTCGACCAGCATAACTCCCTCTAGCTCACTGTACCCCTCGCTCTGGTCAGCAGCACCTCCCTCTGCATCTTGCGCGGCAGAAGCTGCCATCCTTGCACGTGTGTCTGCCGCTGCACGGCGCTTTGCGCGAGGCGCTGTGCTTGGCACTAAGGAAAACGGACAGAGGTCTTGCTGCTGCTCCTGCTGCTGCTGCTGCTGCTGCTGCTGCTGCTGCTGGGCTGCAACGCCTGCAGTTTGATCCTCTGGGGCGTCAGCCGCCAGACCCTGCTGCTGCTCCTGCTGCTCTGGGGCATCCTCCACTGCTGATGCCCTTCTCTTGCGTCCTCCACGCCCCCGCCCCCCCCTTGATGGCAATGACCTTGGCACCGCTCCATCTTCTGATGTGTGACCCAGGCCCTCCTGGGCTTGCTGGGCTTGGCCCTGTGGTGACAACCCTTGCCTTCCACGACCCCGGCTGCTGGCACCCCTGTTGCCTTGCCGCCCTCTGCCTGCACGCCCACCCCCCCTGCCACGCCCTCTTGGAGAAATGCCTGCATCCTGGGTTGTACAGTACGCCACAGAAAGCACGTTTTGAGGTATCACAGGTAGAAATGCGTGCAATGACATCTGCATAAATGGTGTAGGTGAGAGATGCCCCTGGCACCCAGTGCACCAGCATAAGCAAAAGCCTACACTGAACACCAACCATGCATGAAGGAGGGAACCAGCAGTCAGCAAAGGCCTACGCTGGACACAAACCAGCATGCATTAAGAAAAGAATCAGCAGTCAGCAAAGGCCTACGCTGGACACAAACCAGCATGCAATAAGAAAAGAATCAGCATTTGGCACTAACAGTGAGTCCTGCATCACCCCAAAAATGGTATGAACGGAGGGCTCCTGCAGGCATGGGTCTTTGGAAGCGTCAAGTGTTGAGAGGGTTTGAGAAGGCCTCTTTCTTTGTCGCAAGCTCAGCTCTCCTAGCGCAACAAATTGTTGCATTCTCGTTGTAGCTAAAGGCTCACCAGCTGTGCCATTGACAAAGGTTCACCCTCACTGCCTTAGGTTGAGGGCTCACTTGCAATGCTCTTATTGAAGCCTCACTCTTAAGGTCCGCAAATTCTGTATGTATATGCCATACATTTCCACTTTTTGCATGGAATAAATTATTGTTGGGCCGGACGCGAAGCTTCTGTCTTGAGCTCACCTGTGACGCAGGGTTCTCTGAGGGCTCCTTTGTCTTTCACTTAGTGATTCTATTTTCCTTCGTTTCCTTTTGTAGGGTCAGGTACAATGCTTTTGCCCAAACTCACCCGCAATGCAGGCTCCTCTGAGGGCTCCTTCTTTGTCTTTCCCTCAGTGCTGCTCTCCTCCTCACTTATCTTTAATTTGTTCCGCGGCAATGCTTTTGTCTCAAGCTCACCTGTGATGCAGGGTCCTCCGAGGGCTCCTCCGTCCCTTCCTCAGTGATTGTGCCCAGACCAGCATCACCCGTATCATTGGCGGCGATGCCCAGCACTGAAGCCACATGCTCTGGCACCTTTGAGCTCTGCTCCACAGCTTTCTGTGGTTCAGTACCAAGTGACGAAAGTGTGATTGGCGGCAATGCCCAGCACTGAAGCCACATGCTCTGGTACCTTGAAGCTCTGCTCCTCAGCTTTCCAAGGGCTAGCATCAAATGATTAATTAAGCAGAGGCATAGCCGTAAGGCATATTGCTGTTAGGGCTGTTTATTACACAAGGTTACAATCACGGGGCAATGCAGCTCTGTAGGTCAAAATCCTGCAGTATAAGCAGGTTAGTGGCAATAGTACAAGCTGCGAGATCCCAAAACAAGGCTTTACCCCATGGATTTAAGCATTTTGGAGCACAAATGACGTGACAGCCACAATTCAGATGTGCGAGGTCAAAAAATTGCTCCTGGATTTAAGCATTTTGGAGCACAAATGATGTGACAGTCGCAACTCAGATGTGCAAGGTCAAAAAATTGCTTGACATAGGCATGGAGGAGGACTGGCTCACCTGGAGGCGCTTGGACTTGATCTTAGCAAAGCGCTGGTTGAAGGACAGGAACTGGTGCATGGTGAGCTGGGTCTGGCGACTGTCATGCACCTGTGGGTCCATTATGAAGTGACAAACGCACACACTTGTATTTGATTCTTTTTCCTTCCATCTCCTCCTTCCAGGCAGGGCATTTCAAATCTCAGAGGGAATAAGAAGAAGAAAAAAACTATGCAAGCAGAGGAAACTCTCCTTACATCAATTAAGGAAAAGGAGATGCATTGGCTCAGAGGGGCTGCAAAACCCCTCCATCACCATACAGGAATTGAAGGGGCTAGTGGGAAACTGTCAGGTCAATCCATAAAATCAGGTTCTCATTCATTCAAAAGGGCCAAAAGGGCCATGCACTCATGTGCTGTTGCAACCAAATTTGCATCCACTAAATTTGCAATCATTAATGTAAAAATGCATATCATACAGCAGCATAGAAAGCCTCTGTGCTTCTGTGACAGCTTCTTGTTCACATGCCTCAGTAGCATGCTGTATTCCAGCAAGCAATGTGACACGAGACCCCAAGCCATATTCTCCTATTAACATGTTACGTTTCATGAACATGATGTGGACACATGGAATTCAAAACCATCATGATACCATACATCGAATACTACCTTAACTTAGAAGATTTTCTTCTTTTCTCCCTTCCTCAAAACTGTCTACAAATTAGTTGTCTACAAATAAGAGGGTCCTCTCAGATGTTGCCATGGCATGCACATTCATTGGTTGCCCTCACTCATTGGTTGTCCTCAATCCCAACATCGAAAGCCACTGTTGGGTCTTAGAAGGGGGAAATGCAATTTCAGCTGGGACTTCCACGTCTGTCACATTCAAGGAAACCTCACCTGTTGGTCACTGACCCTTCTTCTTAATTTCAATATTCACACACATTTTTTCCACTTTCTTTACCTCAAGCACAGGATCAAGCAGCTCAACCTCTCTGCTGGGGCTCCACCCAAATTTCAACATTCACACTTCGTGTCTTATGTTGTTTTTTCCTTTACCTTCAGCACAGGATCAAGCAGCTCGTCCACTCTGCTGGGGCTCCACCCAAATTTGTCCCTGCATACCGCAAACCAAAAGATTTACTTGTGAACCAACACATTGGCTGTCAACTTGACAGGTTTCATGTCAGATCACATGACTGCGTGAAGTCATGAATGAAACAAGAATGGAGACAGAGCTACGGTCAAGCTCCAAGTGTCACTGTGCAGTGCGCCATCACACACAACGCCTTGGCTCACATTCATTTGCACATGCCTGAGTGCTTCCTTTTTGGTTGTTCAAAAACCTTGATTTACCATCCCACCCGAATACGCCCATTTCCACAACCTCAATTTCTTATCTTCTGCCCACATGCCACCAGCCTGCCGTGAGGCCTGCGACCTCCGAGCTATGAATTACTTGGCACAACTCTTAATTGAGACCCTACAAAACGGTCTTAATGCTGCCTACAAGCTGCTTGTGTCAGCCTTCAAAATGTCCAAATTGTCTTCCTGCCAAGCTGCTCAGTTTGTAGCGGCCGAGCTTGCGGTAATATACCAATGCATCTCAGGGACGTGTGGGGTCTTGGTGGACTCCAGTAAGGGCTGCTTGTTTTATACATCAGGTATGTATTTCTTCAGCCGCAAGTGCTTGTATGTGCTCACAAACAAAGTGTGCACCTTGGGGCGCATTGTGTACTCCGCACCCTTGTGTCCATATGCTGCTGCCATGATGCATTCATCGCCTTTCCGTGTCTGCTGCCATGAAGCAATCATCGCATCTCTGTGTCTGCTGCCATGACGCAATCATTGCCTTTCAGTGTCTGCTGCCATGATGCAATCGTTGCCTTTCTGTGTCTGCTGCGATAATGCAATCATTGCCTTTCGGTGTCTGCTGCCATACTGCAATGAGGAGCTTGCCTTGCGCATGAACAACATGCTGTGCTCTGCACTGGAACAGGAGCTGCTCTTGAAGAAGATGCACTGCGCGACACAATCCTTGATGGCATCAAGACCACTCATTTCCAGCCAACACTTCCCACAGGGCCAGTTTAGGCGCACATGCCAGTCTGCTTGGAACTTGTTGGTGACACCACGTGGCAAGTCTGCCTTTTACACCATCACTTTGTTCCCTGTCCATTTTTTTCCTGTCCTCACAGCTCATTGGAGGAAAATTTGTTAATTGAGACAACTCAAAATTGCTGGAGACTCAAAGGCACTTTAAGACAGTTTGACCCCTTTTTCACCAAAGCCCCTCATTGCCCCCAAAAGCCGACTTTATACCTATCAAGGATCTTGTAAAACTCCGATTTTATATCAGATGTATTATACCGCAAAAAAGGAAGCACTGACATGCTTGCTGAGAAATGCATCAGCGCTGTAGAGGTCTCAGTCAAACTTGCTCATAACAGCAATTTTACGTATTGCAAAGGTGAGCCTGCTCAGATAAGCTTGCTTGCTATTGGATTATTGTAAAGCCTGCAAAGCTAACAGCAGCAGAGTCGTCTCCGCGTCACTGAAAGCGACTCACTGGCAGAACACGCGCAGCAGCTCAGGATCCGGGCGGCCAAAGGTGAAGGCCTTCTTGGAGCGGTCAACATGAGGGTGGGTGTATGCGTTCAGCACCTGTGAAAGAAAAAAAGAAAAGACAAGAAACCTCTACGCCAGCCAAGATGCTGTGTGCAGTAATTAAACGTTCCCTTCCTAGCAAGCTAGCTAGGGTCTCACCAAAGGTGGGTGCAGGCTTTCAGCACCTTTGCGAGAACAAAAGACATGTGGCAAGTGCAACCTTGAGAAAGGTGCACTTTCAAAGCATGTGTTCATAGACGTGAGGGTGGGTGTAGGCTGCCAGCACCTGTGCAAGAACAACATACATGTGGAAAGTACAAACTTGGGCGTTCCTCTGCATGCACATTCCCTTCAAAAAGAAAAGAAGAAAAGACTAAGCACTCCAGGTGCTTCCAGACATTTAGTCATGCAAAATAAGTGGATCTCAATTGCAATTTTGTAAATAAATGAACATCAGCAGATATGTCAGCCAGCAAGAATGGAAGGGATTACAATTTGGTGGCAACTCACTGTTTGAGAGGGGAAGCTGGGCGGGAGCTGCCAATTTTTGCGCACGTTCCGGTGAGTACGCTTGAATTGGCGTTGAGCCTCTGCAGGAAGGAGAAGGACAGGCATGAACTGTGAAACCCTTTTGCTGGAGCTTATCCTTCCTGAGACTAAAAGGGTGAAAGCTTGGCATTCCAAACATATAAAGCGTCAGTTTTCCTTTGCATCTGGCTATCAGTCAGGTGTCTGAAATTCAGGCTCTGAACTGATGGTGTTGCTGCTGTAACCCTGATGGCGTCCCCTAAGTTGCACTGCTTATGACACACAAGGTTGCATCTGCATCAATTGATGTGCTTGTTACAACCAATTCAGCATCACAGACCCTGCCACATCAGTGGAGATAACAGTCGAGCAGGTTGCAAGCTTCCAACCCAAATCAATGACACACATTCCTCTGAGAATCCATGACCAAAATCAATGCCATAACCCAAAAGCTACTGCCATGTGTTCCTTGGAGGATCCATGACCAAAAATAATGCCATAACCCAAAAGCTACTGCCATGTGTTCCTTGGAGGATCCATGACAGCGGGGACAAGAACATGCACATGAAAGCATGAAGCATACTGGTTTTGCCTGCAACTACCTCCCATGCTTGCCGCAGCCCAAATACCCAAGCTCCCACGCAACCACATCACATGTGCCTCGCTTATGCAGCTGCAAAGCCGCAGGACTTTTTACGCACCAGCACCCTCAAAAATCTGAATTCGTGCAGCCAGCTCTCCACATCTCACTCTCCCTTACCGCACATTCTTTGTGACAGCACCCTCAAAATGTTCAATCCATGTAGCCAGCTCTCCACGTTTCACCCTCCCTTACCGCACACCTTTTGTGACAGGGCAGTGTTGTTCTTGCCTCTGCAAAGCTTCCTTGTGGGTGCAGCTTTGCAGGCCTCCCCTCTATCGCTACATACTCCACATCACTCCACCCACCGTCACCGCATCCTCCCTTCCCTCATCTGCTCCTCGCAAAAGGCGCAACCTTGCCCTCAAAGAGCAGAGCAAGGCAGGTCAATCAAGGCCCAAAGAGCAGGGTGGTTGAATCAAGGCCTCAATATGCAAAGCATCGCAATAAACCCTCAACAAGCATGCGCAAAGCCATTTCCGACGCCTCATCCTCCCTTCCCGCATCTAATACTTGCAGTGCAAACGCGCCCTCAGTGAGCAGGCACACTTCCTACGCACCAGTCTCCCCGGCCACTTCCTGCGGCTGCTGCTGACTGCCTCCAAACTTCTGGGCAGCCATGCCCACGAGCTCAGCATCTGGGGCCTCCACCCACTCCCTGAAAGCACGTAGGCCATCCAGGCCAGGGAACGCGAGCACGACCTCCATGGCATTCACCACGCCAATACCTGCCACACCCTACAGAGACAAGAAAAGGATGAAGTTAGGTGGGAAGACAGGCACCTCCATGGTATTCGCCACGCCAAATCACCACGCTAATGCCTGCCATACCCTACAGGTACAAGATATGAATGGATGTTGGAGGGGACACAGACTCCTCCATGGCATTCACCCCGCCAATGCTTGCTACATCCTGCACAAAAAAAGATTGAGGGGACACATCACAAGTATGTGCCCTTTGGCACGACAAATACCAAAGCCAATGCCATACCACACTGAGGCAAAATGCAGATGACACAATGTTGCAGCACATCAGCCAGCCTGCAAAAAATATGGTGAAACCATTAGACAAATGCCTAATCATACCAGCCTGTAGGAACAAGACGGGAAAAAGTAAAAAAAGTAGGGCGTATGCTCTTGGCGTGCCATACACCACATGCCAATGCCTGCCGCATATTTTAGCTCAGTGATGTCTGCAGCCCATGCAGCAAAGCACTGCACGCAAGTGCTGCCAAGTCTTTCTGCGCGCATCAAATGTATTGGTGCATTCCAGCACAGCATGTCATGCAAGGACAGAGGACCTTCACCAGCAGCTGTCAGCTGAAGCAGCGAGATGTAAAAGAATCGATTCCATCAACATTTCCGGCTTACCACCTAGAGGTATGGAGAATCTCATTTCAAACTGTTGCAGCACCCATGAGACAAAATGGGAAAGGTTCCTCTGACCCCCCCCCCACCCTTTCCTCAATTCTATCCCAGTTTCTTTGCCCCCAAGAGGGCACCTTGCACTCCTTATGTAAGCACATTGTAAGATGAATGGCACAAGCGTAAGATTATTACAATAAGAGAGGAAGGCTGGAAGACGTGAAATGTGAGCACAGCATCAGGTATAAATGGGTAGACCCTTAAAGTACTAGAGCAGGATAAAAAGGCCAGGCACCAACTCCAGAAGCTTGTGAAATGCAGCAGACACCAACTAAAAATCATGGTGCTGTTTCCCTCAGAGGATAATGTCAAAATTGACCCCGGCTTTATGCGTGTGTGACCTCAAAACGCGCCCATACAAAGAAAGCGCAGTAACAACAACAGCAAAAAAGGTTGCAATACAGATTTCTTAACACACTTCAAAAGGCACACGCACAGCAAAATGCTGCTCACCTCCGTGTAATCAGAACCAAGCAGCAGAGCCAGCTCCCCCATGCGCTCCTGTGTCAAGCCAAGCTCCACCTCAATATCCGAGGTTCTGTATTCCTCCACATACCTGTGCGTGCAAGATGCGCAACGAGTGTGTAACGTGTGCGTGTATGTGCGTGTTTATGTGCACGTGGTGTGAGTGTGTGTGTGTGTGTGTGTGTGAGCGCGCGCGCGCGCGTGCTTGTGTGTGTGCATGCTGTCAGCACGTCCTTATTTCACTTGTACATATCCATGACAAAATATGAGTCCCTGTCCAATGCTAGTGAGCAAGCAGACATTTTTTCAAAATCATACATGCCTTTCCTGTGCTTGGCCACCATCACCTCAACAGACTGCAGCTGAACATTGATGTGGCACTGCATCCAACTTTGTTAAGTGTGCACGATCAATTCACATACAATTAAACCTAAATGTAATGAAGCTTCCTGTGCTGTGCCGTAAGCACCTCAACTGAGTGTAACAGACCATTGATGCTGGACTGCATCTGTGTTAAACCCTCATGCACACCTCTTCCTGTTTACTCCCATGTGTGAAGCAATATACAGAATTAGGCACCTGGAAACACCCTCGCTGAGGGAGACCAAGGCACATCAACTTACTTTTTGTTCTCAAAACAGTGGCGGTAAACATGGCGGCCTCCAAAGAGGAAAACATCATTGTCATCAGTCACGGTGCCCTCCACCAGGCCCTCAGCATCCAGCCAGGCACACTCAGCTTCTGCCTGGCAAAGAGAGGGAAGCAAGGACGAGCATGACCCCACTTGAAGCATGGGTGAGGGAAACATTCTCGACTAAGCAGATTGAGCTATAGCCTGGCAAAGACGAACAACGCAAGGATACGAACTTGGCAGCATGGACTGTACAGACATTGTGGTATAAACGGCAGTGTGGGTGTACTTCCATGCATGTTTACTCATTTGAGTTGATTGCCATGACTATGCTCATGACACTGAACCCATCAGAACAACAAGCATGAAAGCACAGTGGGATTATATGCTTTGCACATATAATCCCACTGTGCCCCATAAGAGAGGCGCACGTCTGGGCAGGAAGTCTGAAAAAGCTGCCGCAAGCCAGCGCGGCTCATACTTGTGGTGAGGACAAGAATGAAAGAAAAAAATAGACTACACCAGCCAGAAGTCCACGTGCATGAAGGAAAGATGAAGACAGGCCAACTGTTAAAGATACTTTAAGCCAACTATTGACGCATGCATTGAGGTGAGGTAAGGCCAACAATGACCTGCTGTCCAAAAAAAGGGGGGGTGGGGGGGTAAATACAGGGAAGGGATGAACCTAGGGGCTGGTCAGGAGAGTCAGGAAAGGCAGAGCAGGACAGAGGTGCACGCTAGGCTCAAGCTCCATCCACAAGGGCACCCATCATTGCCTCTTCTAGACCTAGGGAGACCAATGCCACTTGTTCCCGTCAGCTGCTTAACGTAGAAGGAGATGGATTGCAGCACAGCATGAGCTGCTGCTGACCATGCCTTTTTCTGAACGAGCTCTATCTTCTGCCTTCCTCTGTGCTACAGAAGCCTTTTCCGACAGAAGGCATGCATGAATACGCATGCCTGAGGCCTTTTGACAGGGGCTTGCCAAAAACGGACAGCAGCATTGCCTACCTCCACAGGCGCCACGATGTAGGGTATCCCAAACAGCTGCAGGAGCTCCTGGCACTCTGCATACATCTCCGGCGAGGGACCCTCATTAGCACGAGCTGTCTTGGCCTGCAAACAAATTAAGAATGTTTTATGCTTCTGCTAGGGGCAGAGCCTGAGTACAAGCTAAGGCCAGAGTGTTTCACAGTCCAAGCTGTCTTGAAGACCTACATGATTTTATCAAGTAACACCACAAAGCACGATCAGAAGTGAGGAAAAGTAAACAAACCAAGGATCTTTGAAGGAATCAGATGGAGCACATGGTAACCAAAATGATAAGGCCCGGGTTTGCTGGGTTGCTTGGGGCTGCCTACATCACCTGTAAGAGCATGTACATACGCACAAGGTTGTACATGTCTGTACAAACCAGATGCAGGACAGCCTGTGCCAAATGAAACATGCGGTAAAAGAGCGGGGCCTGGCTACTAAGGCGGCCCAAACCAGCGTTGGCCAGGCAGGAGGCTGTCATTTCCAGGGTCTTGTAAGGCCTTGATCACCTCTATAAAGAAACACGCCGTCATTTCTTTAAAGAAGACTCCATCGTGCATTTGCGGGCGCGCTGCTTTGCTTTGCTTTGCTTCAACAAACGAGATCACCCAGCCATTGGGTTATTGTAGCAGCAAACAAATCCTCAATGTAGCATGTGCCAGAAGGACGGGTGTACAAAAAAGAGAGAGAAGTACACTTTAATAAAAGAGTGGGCCACAGGTACAGCTGATTGCAGCTATGGTTCCAAGGAGCAAAGCAGAAATGTGGATGTGGACACGCCAGACAAAAACTGACTGTCCGCGCAGCTTGACAGCCTGCCTCTCAAGAGCTCAATGCAAGGGCACTGTCAATGTCAATGGTGCCAAGAGGTAGAAGCAGGGATGTAAGTATGCCAGACGGAAAACCAACCGGCCCGCACAGCTTGACGTCCTGCCTCTCAACGGCTTTGTTTTACACCATTCATGGGGTAGATGCAGGGATGCAAGCTGCCTGATGAAACACCGACCTGCCCGCGCAGCTTGACGTCCTCCGCTTCGATGGCTGCCAGGGCACTGTCAATATCAATGGGCTCCGCAGGCCCTTGCTCCTGCTGCTCCTGCTGCGGCTCCTGCTCCTGCTGCGACTGCTGCTGCCACAATTGAGCCTGCTGCTGCTGCGGCTGCAGCTGCTGTTGCTGCAGCTGCTGCCACAACTGAGCATGCTGCTGCTGCTGCTGTCCATTGGGTGCCGCCCACTCCTCCGGTGCTTCTTCCTCCTCTTCCTCTTCCTCGTCCCCACCCTCCAGCTCCCTCTCTAGCATATCCTCCAGCTCCTGCTCCGTCAGCGGCCCATCCAGCACCTGGCGTGCACTGCTCAGCAGGGCGGAGCCGGTAGCTTGGGCAGCCATGGCAGCTGGGCTAGCATGTGCGGCTGTGACTTGGGCAGCAGTTGCAGCTGGGCTAGCATGTGCGGCGGTGACTTGGGAAGCAGTGGCAGCTGGGGTAGCATGTGCGGCTGTGGCTGCGCCTGTGTGGGCAGCACCCGAGGCTGCTGCTTTGGCAATAGCAGGTGTTGGTGCTGACGAAGTAGGGTGGGCTGAAGATGGAGGCGGGCCAGACAATGGTGACGGCTGTGGTGCTTGAGATTGGGTTGTGCTAGTCAAGGGTGATTGCTTCTGTGCTGAGGGTTGAGGGGGGGCAGGAGGGGTTGTGGTCTGGGGGGCCAGAATTTGACACAGTGCAGATGGCGCTGACTGCGGGAGAGAAGCGGGAAGGGGGCCAGCAAGGGCTGATGGAGGTGGAGGTGTTTGCTGAGGGCTTGAGGCATGGTTTTGCACGGCCCCCGCCACCTGCGGCTCCGCTCCCTTATGGTGCTTGGCCACTTCTGACCTCTGAACCTGCTGTTTGCTTTGGTCTTTCTCCTGTCCGTGCTCCTCCTGTTGGCGTTGCTGTTGCTTTTGGTGCTCCACCACTTTCTCCCGCTGCTCCTGCTGAATCAACTGCTCTTCCTGTGCCTTCTGCATCTGCTGCTGCTGCTGCTGCTGCCGCCGAAGCTCCCCAGAAGCCTGTCCCTCCATGCCCACATCTTCCCACAGCTCATCATCATCGACCTGA
This sequence comes from Dunaliella primolecta, assembly GCA_914767535.2. Classification (NCBI taxonomy): domain Eukaryota; kingdom Viridiplantae; phylum Chlorophyta; class Chlorophyceae; order Chlamydomonadales; family Dunaliellaceae; genus Dunaliella; species Dunaliella primolecta. Next base: position 3,331,296 of record OU611753.1, on the reverse strand, counting down.
CCAGCAACCATGTCTTGGCGCTGCTGCTCCTGTCCCCTCTGCTGCTGTGGGCTGTCATGCCTCACATCCTCCCACTCCATGGCGTCATTACTCCCGGGCTGATCTGTGCACCCACCCATCTCTTGCCCCTGTTGTTGCTGCTCCTGTCGCATCTGCTGCTGCGGCTGCTGGAGCTCCTGCTCTTGCTGCCCAAACTGCTCGTGCTCTTGCTCAATGCCCCTCCCCACATCTTCCCACTCCATTGCTTCTTCATCTGCTTCCAGCTCCATCCCAACCAACTGCTGCGTCCCCCCCTTTTGCTGCTGCTTCTGGCTCTGCGGTTGTGCCCTTGGCTTCAGAGCAACTGTTGGAGCTGGAGGGCTCAGGCGGGGCGTCAACCGAGGAGGAGCATCAGCAGGAACTCGAGCCACCTGAGGTGCACGTCCTGGTTTGGGCAAACGAGGGCTGCCCTGCTTGCGGGCATGAGAGAGGGACAGGGAGTCATCGAAGAAGTCAAAAGACAAGCCCAAGGGATCAGATGGGGCCGGCTGCTGCTGCTGTTGCTGCTGCTGCTGCATTTGTGAAGGCTGTGATTCCCGTTGCTGCTGCTGCTGCTGCTGCTGATGCTGGTGCTTGTGTGAAGTCTGTGAACCCTGCTGCAGCGGTTCATCCTGCTTCTGCTGCGGCGGCTGCGAGCTTCCCTGCTCTTGCTGCTGCTGCTGCTGCTGCTGCTGCTGCTGTACAAACGCATGCTGCCTGTGCGGTGCGGGTGGCAACTGCAGCGCACGCTGCCCGCACTCGTTGATGGTCTGAATGAGGGCCATCGTGCGCCTACTGCTCTCTGGGTCCACCCCACCTTGCTCCTGCTGTGCAGCGATCTCAGCCAGCACTTCGTCCTCCTCATCGTCTGGGACAAGGAGTGGCGCTGCGGCCTGAGAGGTCTGCCTTGCTGGATTATAGGCTGCTGGTGCAAGTAATGCACCTGTGGTTGCTTTCTCATGCTCTATTGATGACCGTGGCTGCTGCAGAGCAGGGCCTGCTGAAGGTGCTGGTGGAAGGGTTGTGGTCCGAGGGGATGGCAAAACAGCTGCTGCTGCAGCTCCTGCCTCAGGATTTCCAAGGGGTGCAGAGGGCACAGGCGATGAACGTGTTGCTCCAAGCGCTGCTGCTCCTGCTCCTGCTGCTGCTGCTGCTGCTGCTGCCGCATCTTGTGAGCCAGCAGGCTCAGGGGTTGCAGGTGATGGTTGGTTGGGCAGCAGGCGCCTCAGAGCGGCAGGGTTCAAGGCGCGTGCGGTGGTGCTCGGCGCAGGCGCAGCAGCAGCAAAAGAGCTGAAATACGGACCACCTGAGGCAGCAGCACCTGCTGCTGATGGCTCCGGAGCAGGGGCACCGCCTACAGAAAGCACTGGCGCTGGCCTTGCCGGTCCTTCGGGTGCCGCCCTAGGCTCTTGTCTAGCTGCAACAGGATCACTTTCAGGAGCTGTACCATGACCCGGTTTTAGGTCGCCCCTACCACGCCCACCACCACCATCAGCACTACCCGCTGCTTGGTCGGCTAAACTGAGCCTGAGCGCCTCCTGCAGCTCTGGATCCTCCTCTTCCTCCACTCCCCCTTGGCCCAGACCTGCCCCCTCCACCGCTGCCCCAGGTGCACCACCTGAGTCCCTGGCACCCTCCAGGCTCAGACGGATCCCATCTTGGCCCCTTCCCCGTGTTAGGACTGTGGCAGCTGCGGGGGCGGCAGGCTCCCCACCTGCACGCGTGTGTGAGTGCATTTGTGCATGTGAGAGTGAAAGAGTGTGTTTGCGTGTGTATGTGTGTGTGCACAAGAAGCGGCAAGAAGTCAGGGGTTTTGGAGAAATGTTTGCCATCGAGCACATCTTGTCTTGCACATTTTACGTGGCACCAATGTATGGCATCTTATGTGGCACCAATGCATGCGTATTCCTCTGACACCATTCCTCCTGCCAACCTTTTGCGAGCAACCAGGCTTTCGGCTCAGACTCTGGAGCTCTCTGCCTGACACAGGCAAAACTAGCTTGTTTTTTTATCCCTTGACTGTTTGTCCAATGCCCAAACCAATGGAGCTGTTCAGGTGATGTCACCATATCCTCGAAAAAGTAATGCGCATGGACATGTTGAGGTGTACATGCTCATGTAAGGGAACAGGGTATGCAAACCCCAGTCCAGTCTCACAAAACCGACAAGGTGGCAAAGCTCTAAGCATGACATGCTTCCAATGCTTCCATGGCAGTTCTGAAGGAAGAGCAAAGGCAGCAGGGACGCATGTCGCGCACACATACGCAAAGACAAGGAGCTCTGTTAATACCTCAGCTAGCAGGATTGAGATTCATACCTGGAGCCATACATCCACTCACGTGTTTGGCTCAGAAGGCCAACTTTTGAATGCAATAGCATTGCCTTTGATAGTACCTGTGTGCCGTTCCCAGTCCCCCAGCTTGCGGCCCATGGCAAAGCCATGGCTGGTGCTCCAGAAGCGCTGCCGCACAGCTGCACGCGCGCGCCAGTGGTCCTCTGCCTTCAGGCCTCCAGCAGTGCTCGCCCCTCCCGCCGCATCCTCTGCCTGATCTCTGGAGCGCTGCAGCTCATCCTCCACATCTTCCCACTCCACATCCTCACTCGCATCAAGTGGTACTGGCTGCGCATGGACCTGCATGGCAGCATTTTGCAGGAACAAGTGCTGCTACTTGCATGGGGGCCCAAAGGGGTGCTCTTGGCAAGAGCAAGTGCGTCTGGTTGCATGGGGGTCTGCAAGGGCGTGTTTGGGGGAGCCATTGTTTCTGGCTGCGCATGGACCTGCGTGGCCAGGTTAGGCGGGAGCAAGTGCGTCTGGTTGCATGGTTGTCTGCAGGGGCGTGTTTGGGGGAGCCATTGTTTCTGGCTGCGCATGGACCTGCGTGGCCAGGTTGGGCAGGAGCAAGTGCGTCTGGTTGCGTGGGGGTCTGCAGGGGCGTGTTTGGGGGAGCCATTGTTTCTGGCTGCGCATGGACCTGCGTGGCCAGGTTGGGCAGGAGCAAGTGCGTCTGGTTGCATGGGGGTCTGCAGGGGCGTGTTTGGGGGAGCCATTGTTTCTGGCTGCGCATGGACCTGCGTGGCCAGGTTGGGCAGGAGCAAGTGCGTCTGGTTGCATGGGGGTCTGCAGGGGCTTGTTTGGGGGAGCCACTGTTTCTGGCTGCGCATGGACCTGCGTGGCCAGGTTGGGCAGGAGCAAGTGCGTCTGGTTGCATGGGGGTCTGCAGGGGCATGGATGGGGAATGAAGCCATTGCTTCCGGCTCCGTGGGGACCTGCTTAGCAGGAGCATGCTTGGCAAGAACAAGTGGATCTGGTTGCATGGGGGTCTGCAGGGGCGTGTTTGGAAGAGCCATTGCTTTTGGCTCCATGCAGATCTGCTTAGCAGGAGCATGCTTGGCAAGAACATGACATGGCCCATCTCTTTAGGTTTGGCCAATTCCCTCTTTTCATACGTATCTATACGCATTATACGGCAAATGTATGGAATTTTTAGCACTAAATATACGGGCATACGTTATTGGCATACGGAACTGGCCAGCCCTAGAGATGGGCTTTTGATCTCCCTTGCAGTCGCCATGCCACCAGGCTCTACTCACAGCATGTTGACACTGTGAAGTGCTTGAGGTCAAAGGCTTTTGTGCCAGTCCTGCAACTGCAGAGGTAATGCACCTCCACTCATGATGAAACACTTTTGAATCACATTAGTTGCACGGCATCAGCTTCATGAGGCTTACGCTCATCTTGCAAGGACCCTTGCCATCAGAGCCCGCAATGTGCGCTTGATGAGGTGAACGCCCTGCTGGCCAGTGCCTGAGCATACATGCTGCACAATTATACTTTTTTGCAGGGAAATTGTGAAACATATGGCGTATGTGTAAGGAGTTGGCCAACCCCAGCTGGATGGCATGCCAAAGCACAGGAGCAGCTGAATGGCGCGCCAATATATACAGCACAAGAGCAGCAAAGACCTGGGAATTAAATTTGTACACGCATCTTACAGCCATGCTGGCCTGCCGCAGGGAGAGAGTTGGGCCTGCAATGTGCGCATGGTGTGCTGAAGGGCTTTTCAAGGCACATGTGAGCAGCAAGGCGTAGGAACAAGGTTTGCACAATGCCCACCTCCCAGCCATCCTGCACTGCAATGTGCAGAGCACGGCCGCCTGAGCTCTTTGGGGCTTACAAAATGCGCACCATGCAGCAATCGTAGCGTGCTTGAGCAGAGCTCCGCTCATGGGGTTCACACACTGCACACCTTGTGGCTGTCTTGGCCTGAAGCATGCAGAGCATGGGCGCCTTGGCTCCCTGAAGTTTATAATATATGCTATGCACACATTGTAGCCATCCTGGCCTGCCATGCGTGTAGAGCATCAGCACCTTTGCCATGCATGTAGAGCATCAGCACCTTTGCCATGCATGTAGAGCATCAGCACCTTTGCCATGCGTGTAGAGCATCAGCACCTTTGCCATGCATGTAGAGCATCAGCACCTTTGCCATGCATGTAGAGCATCAGCACCTCCTTGCCCTGTGCTTACGTCGATCCAAAATCGGACCATGCGCACCTTGTGACTGCCCTGGGCGCCTCTGCCCCCCGCCTGCCTCTGGTCCACCCCCCCCAAGCCTGCAGCGACTGTCCTGCCGACCCCTCCCTCACTTCCACTGCTGGCGCTGCCAAAAAGCTCATCTTCTGACTGCAGGTCGCACCCCTGGGGTAGCTCAATCTGTGTTCATACAAGAGGGGCAGGCAGGTCAATCTGTGTTCAGGCAGTGGGTGAGACAGGTTGATCAATCCGTGTTCAGACAAGTGGGTGGAACAGGTTGCTCAATCTGTTGAATTGGCAAAATTGGTTGCACTCCTGGAGCAACTCTTTCTGTGTTTGTACAAGGGGGAGAGACAGATCACTCAATTGGTGTTCATGCTGAAATGAAGCCACAGCCCCAGAGCAGCGCAATCCGTATTCATGCGAAACGAAAGAAAAGCAGACCGGTCAACTTTGTTGGATTGGTAGGCCACAGCTAAGGGAATGATTTCACCCATACACTCGCTGATGGGAAAGAAGCCCACATAGAAATGTGAAAAGAATGCAGCTGTCAGAAAGCACCAAATAAAGATGAGTAAGTCCCTGGGACGCACGCCAAAAGACATGCCACTTCATTATCCCAATTGCCCTCATTGCCAGCTTGCTCGCAAGCACACTCACTAGTGTTGCTGCAAAAGAATGTCTTTGTTTTCCAACACATCTTTCAGCTGCATCACAGCAACTTGCAGGTTCCCTCATGGCCAAAGACTTGCCAAGCATCCACAAGTTTTTTTAGGAACCCTTGTCAGGCAGCATCGCCAAGCATTACCAAGCACTCTCAGGCAGCGTTTGATCTCCACCTTGATCTCCTGCTGCGGTTGATCTCCTCCGCTTGCACACTGTTGCCCATCCCTGGATGTAAGCCCATTGTTCCTCAGCCCATTCTCTAGCCCAAGTTTCATCGGCAGCTGCTTCTCCTCTTCTTCCTCCACCAAGTCCACTATGTCAGGCTTGACGTCCTCCTCTTCTGCCTTCACCCTCCCCTGATCCTTGTTGCATTCCTCCCACTCAGCGTCCTCCTCCGCTTCCTCCTCCTGCTCCTCTTTCACACCCACACCACCTTGCTTCTCGTTGAGGGCCTCCTTGGAAGTGTGGAAAGCTGCAAGGCCAAGTCGTGAAGACAGTGTCCGCGAGTCCAACTACGCACGACGCACAACAGGAGAAGGTGCAAAGAAGCGGGGACCTGAGAGTGTAGGTTCGTCGTCTTGAAGGCACAGTAAAAGCAGCTGCTGCGCCAAGCTGAGCTGGCAGCATGCATGAAACATGAGGTGGGGCTGGTGAACTCCATGTAATGATGCATGTCACACGACAAACACACTGGAATCCTAGCACCTAATTCATAACACACACACCGGAATTCTAGCACCTAACACACAACAAACACACCGGAATTCTAGCACCTAATTCATAACACACACACACTCCGGAATTGTAGCACCTAATACACAACAAACACACCGGAATTCTAGCACCTGGATCTCTTGTAACCTGGAACAGACTTGAAGAGATATTTCCACGGGGCATGAGGCCAGACCTCAGCAACATGGCCGAACAAGATGACATGCTGGCACAGCTGGAACATGTCACACGCTGGGTCACATGCATCAGACCTGGACTTCAGCGTCATGGCTGAGAAAAGATCTCATGCTTTCAAAGTGGACCGGGCACAGCGCGGACGGGGGCGCAGGCGTTGATGAGGATGCAATGAAAAGGGAATCCACGTTTGAACAAAGTGGCACCCCCTTCCTGAAATAGGGGTGGATTGCCCAAGTTGCTCTGCCAAAGGAGGTATTACCAGAGCAATCAATCTGTGCTGGCGAGGTGGCACACTCACAAATGCCTTTGAGCATCAGGCTTAAAACAAAGTACACTTTTGCCAGAAAGCTTTGATTCCACAAAGCTTTGACTCACAACATTACACAAACAAGGCTGTACTTGGAAAAGCAACCTCCAGGGAATGCTCATGCACTGAAAAAGTGAGGCAGACAGGTAGGCAGGCAGGCAGCTAGGATTTGTGAGTTCATTAGCACCCTTTTGTGTCTGAGATGATGCAATTGGCTGCCACAAAGGGACTGCAAAGAGGTTGTAGAACAGTCCATGGCAAGATCATGAGCCCAACCATTGTGCAATCAAGATGAGGCAGGCCCTTACAGCCTGAACAGCCCACAAGGGCCACACCCACAGATCAGGGAACGTGCAACAAAATCAAACCTCCCCCCCTCTATCCAAACTGAAATCTGACCAACAAAAATGCAGGATTCCTGGAACGCGTTGCTTGCCAAACACGTGCAAGCGAGCGCCCCTGTGAACCAGTCCTGCACCAATTGCATCGCCTCCAGGTTTGGATGGGCTCAGAATGTCATGGAAGCATGAATTAAAGAGGGTAAGCATGTGAGCGCACCTTCAAATCAGGCCCACGTGCCCATCGCATGGCTTCCAAATTCTGACGGGCTCCCCCCTTCCGCCCCCTACCCCTGCCCGTCAACCCCCAGCTGCCATTGCTGCTGCTGGGCTCAAGCTTGATGTCTGCACCATCACTATCTCGCACAAAGATGTACTCCCGACCGCCCTCAGCAGCGATGCGCTTTGACTGTACAAGGTGTGCGTGTGTGTGTGCGTGTGAATGTGCGTGTTGTTAGTGATTGAGTGCGCGTTTAAGCTTCAAGGAATGCTATGAGTAAAGTTGAGCATGCATGCTTTAGTTAGTTTGCTATCGCATTCCACAAAATGCGCATAGAAGGCAAGTCATGCAATTCCCAGACTTGCAAAAAAATAAAGCATGTATTTGGCTGAGCCGGCACAACACCGCGTATCCAAACACGTAACAATCAACACCTGCACGCCACCCACACCACCGCCCCCGATGGCCCTCTTGTAGGACTCCAGCTCTTGCCGGAACCTGCATGCATGCACAAACGCGGTAGGAAGTAGCTCCGTCAATATTCCTGTCAAAGCAGCCTTCAGCCTTTCTCTTCCAGTTCCAAAGTTCTCCTCAGATACCAGTTGGTGCAAGAATCCTCACATATGCTAGGCACGAGAAAGAAGACCTCAGACTTATAGCCTCCAACAGAAATAGAAAGACTCCTGGCCAATTTGGTTGAACAATCAAGCCCCACTAGGCTGAAGGTGAGCTGCACAAACTACTCACAGTGGCTGAAAGACTGAGTGAGCTGTGATACTGACGCATGGATGAAGCCACACCAATCATTCTACATTTACATGACAGGAGGCCATCATTCAATGTGGTCCGTGAAACATCATGGGCAACATCCTACTGAATGCCCTCCAGCCCTAGCATTAACTAGGGCAGCACTTGCTACTCAATATTGGGAGTGCTTTCATGTCTAAGTAGCTCTCTGTTTCATTCTACAGCCTAGCCCTAATAGGAGCAACACTTGCTATCCTCACAAGTTGGACTCTGCCCATGCAACATAATCCACGCTCATTCACTCTCCTGAACAATTGACACCCATGCCCCAAGGTCCTGCTGGTGCTCTTCACCGGCACAAAAAAATTTGGTTCTCTCTTCCTTGGAAGGGACACTTTTCGACAAGCAAAGCAAAATCAAATGCAGTCATGGCTGTGACCTTAATTGTGAGGGGGACGGCTAAGAGTCAGCACAGGAATCGGGTGCTCAGCTCCTGCCTCCCACCAGAGCTTTGACATTGTGGCTCGCTTGCAAGCATAGTTTGTCGACCTTTATTTTAAAAGGTTTATTATAATAGTGTGAACCCCTCACCTGGAAGCCTTGACATAGGTGCCCATTTGAAGGGAGCTGAAGTTGCCAGGCGCAGCAGCCGCTGCCTGTGCAAACTTCTCACGATTGGCTGCATGCACAGAGTGACACAAACACTGTGCAAGATGAAACACTCACTGCACAAAATAATACATAGACTGCAAAAATTGAAACATAGACAGCGCAGAATGAAGCACAAAGGATAGATGCATGCACAGAATAACACACAGATCAATGGAGAGCACCCAATCAGAATCGAAGATTGACTCGCCTATATAATCCTGCAGCATGCAAGCAAGGAAGTCGCTCCAATCTAATGATGGCTTTACCCTCTCCATCACAGTGTCCATATGTTCTGTAGCTCAAACAAAAAATGTATGGTGTAGCTCATGCATACACACGTGCACACCTGCTTGTGCCGCATCTCTGAGCTTCTCAAGAATGCTGAGCTGCACTGACTGAGGCAGCTGTGCCAGCACCTCAGGGTCCAGCACGCCCTCACCTCCACCTGCAAGACACACGCATACAGAGCTAGTACCTCAGGGACCTTGATGCCTCCACTGCAGGCTCAACGGGCAAACCCTGGCACCTGAAGCCAATGCACAAAGTAGCTCCAGGCAAGAGCTTCACAGCAATGCCATAACTTCAAGGGTCAAAGAGCAACCCCTGGCACTGGAACCAATGTACAGGGCAGCCCCAGGCAAAGGCTTCTCGGCAATGCCCTACAACTGCAGGGCTCAAAGAGCAACCCCTGGCACCTGGAACCAATGTACAGGGCAGCCCCAGGCAAGAGCTTCACAGCAATGCCATAACTGCAAGGCTCAAAGAGCAACCCCTGGCACCTGGAACCAATGTACAGGGCAGCCCCAGGCAAAGGCTTCTCGGCAATGCCCCATAACTGCAGGGATTAAAGAGCAACCCCTGGCACCTGGAGCCAGCGTACAGGGCAACCCCAGGCAAGAGTTTGGCAGCAAACAAGACACCAGAGTGCAGTGCAAGGATCATACTGTGCCAGCCTCTCCTCAATCGCCAGAATGAATTGAAGCCGATCAACATGGGTTGGTTCTAGGATCGCACCGCGCCATCCCACCCTCAATTGAATGTCAGTAAATATGACTCAGATGTGTGAATCTATCAACGTGTGCCGCTGAGGCTGCTGGATGAGGAGAGTGCCTGAGTGGAGCACAGTCTCAGTTACACAGCAAGCAGCAACAGAAAGAAATGCACCAAAACTGGGACAGGTGCTTGCCCGTATCAAGGAGGACTGGCTGAGCATGTGTTGATGAATCAATTTGCTCTGGCACTGCATTGATGCTCTGGCACTGCAGTAATGACCCGGGCCAGGGCTCACTTGTCCAACATAGGGTAACATGAGGCTTAACCTTGTTCCTGCATCCACATGATCGATTCATGCCTGTGGCATAGCACATTGTACAAAGCAAAACCTTTGCAACCAGGTCGTCATTGGTTGTTCTGCATTTCTGTCCTTGCTCATATTGCATGTCCCTCTTTGAATCTGAGCCCATGCATTACATTGGAAAGTGCCACCTGCACTTTGAACCTACCCCCTGCATCCATGTGGTCAATACGCTCCAGCAGTGCGGCTGCGATGTCCTGCCCAGATTCATCCTCATCGTCATCATCCTCATCTTCACTGCGGGAGCCATTGTGGCTCTGACCAGCAGCAGCTGTGCTGGAGGGCGGAGCAGAGCCTGCATGCGTCTTGTGGCAGCAGCTGTTTAGTGGTGCTGCATCATCAAGCTAAATTAGGTTCTTTGAGTCACTGGGTGGTAGACACCAGCCCCCATTCACTGCCGTGGACTGCCGAGAACAGGGCTGATCCCTTGTAGTTGCTAAGCTTGCGCGTTAGAATGACAGAAGATACTGCAAATCTTGCTACACTCATACACAGTAAGAACAGCTGTGTGCTGGAGGATAAGGCTGGAGCTGCATTAGTTTGGTTCGTTCATTAAAATGGTTGAACATGCTGGACACTATACCACGCTCATTTCACTTCTGCAGAGGACAATGTCGTGAGAATCACCCGATGCTGTTGCAGCTACGATGATTAACACAGCTTTCCTGCGCACGGTGCGCACCAACAGAAGGCATGGTAAGGCAGCTTTATACACCCTTTTGCAGAGGAGGACATGTCCAGAATCACCTGCCACAGTTGCAGCCATGATGCTGGCGGCGGCGTTTGAAGGTCCTTTGCGATGAGGTTGTGAGCCAAAGGGGTTCATGGTTTCCATCTGCATGTGTGGAAGGGTTTGGAGAGTCAATCTGAAGAACGTGGAGGACGGGAGCCGAAGCCAAAGAGGTAAAACCTTTCCACCTGCATGCTGTGTGGATGGGGTTAGTGATGTGGTTTTAGAACATGGAGGACAGGAGTTTAAGGGGCCTATAGTTTCCATGTGCATGCCATGTGGGAGGGATAAATAGGATAGTCTGTAGAGCATGAAAGGGGATTTGGCCAAAAGAGTCCCCAGGTTCTTTGTCTCCCACGATATAAAACAAATCAAACTGCGCCTGAACATCTAACATCTAACAGCTAAATAAGAATTTTGCTTCAATTTCCGTGGACATTGATGGATGTTGAGGACAACAAGATTACTGCTGTGTTGCCTGTCTCATCAATAACAACCACTACTGCCATTTCACAACCATTACCATACCACTGAGAGCATTGCTACAGTGGTCTCATCTTCAGATTTCAAACCATTGACATTCAAATGCATATTCGCCATCTCCTAGGCAGCTTACTTACAGCAAAAATGGTATATCGGTGCACTCACATTCCCTCGCAGGTACTCTTGCTCCATGTCATGTGTTGCGCCTTGGTTCCGCATGCGCATTAAGCCTATTTCCTGTGCATGCATACGTGCGTGTGCGTGTGCGTGTGTGTGTGTGTGCGTGCGCGCGCGCCAACTGGATGCCTCTTCCTCACAACTTGTAGGATGCGGCCTCAGATGTTGTTTTTAGTAGCAAAAAGCGAAGAAAGACATCTTCAATCAATTTGTCAACGAGACCATGGTGAGAAAAGAATACACGGAAGAATGAAATGAGTGTAACCAGAATTCTCGACACGATATGCTGCATGCCATCAGCATGGACCCAGGCAAGAACAACCAAGTGTGGCTTCTAGGCTTTTCTTTCTGTCTTACGTCTTGAGGAGCACCCAAACCCTCTTGTCAGTGATCTGATCATGCAAACATCATGCAATTCAAGAAGCCTTTGGAAATTAAACACAAATTCATGGGAATGTAAACAGAACCCCATGCGCAAGGTGCATGCGCTGCACACGTAGTCACACACTCACATGCGCAAGGCATACAAATAGGTACATGCACATACACACCTGGATACTCATGCCTGCCACCAGCATGTCTTCTTCAGTCATCTCCTCGTCCCCACCAGAACCTCCAGCCTGCTTGCACCATTGAAGACAAGAATATGTCCTCTTCAGTCATTGAACACATGAACATGCCTTATTCATCTCACCGTCCCCACCACCACCACCTCCAGCCTGCTTGCACAATTGGAAACGTATTGTTGAGCAGAACGACTTGATTGGTCATGGATAAAAAAGGGCTGGACGCAGCCTGCGAGCAGGTGATGCACAAAACTGCAGTGACAAGCTGCTTCGCCTACCAAGCAACAAGGCCTTTTCTGGTAACCAGATCTTTCTTAAGATGATGACAGATCAAGAAAGCTATTGACCACATTTTCTCTGCAGCTCACTTCATCCGTGCAACAGATTCATGCTCGCAACACGTCCTAGCAAAGTAGATGAGGAACAGTACCATCTAATTAGGCAGCAAAGCGTCTTAGTTGAGGTTCATGCCTGCAACACATCCTAGCAAGGCAAATGAGGAATGGCACCCTTTCATGAAGCAGCTGAACGTCTTGGGTTCAGCCTCAAGAGGTTGCTTGGCTGTGCTAGGTTGTAGCTGTGCATGCCCTCAAGAATCAAACCATCCATATCCCTTACATCAGCTACTCTTGTGGTTGCAAGAAGCCTGATGGTAACAAGCCAGTCAAGACTTGAAGTGCTGGGCCTTAATTGTAAGAATTTTGGTCCTTGATGCATGCAGCCTAACAACAAGCACAGACTTTTGTGTTTTGTTTAAAGCCAGTCAAGACATCAAGGAGCACAAGGGAAGAACAAAGAGACGCATGCATGGTGCTTGAATGTGGAAGCCCTGATTGCAACATAGGCTGTACTTGTTGCCAACTTGGCTAGTTCATATTACCCCTGGTGATCATGTATTCGATGCACCCACACCCAGAAACACATGAAAAAAGCCAGGTTGGCAGTGTCTCCGGATTTGAGAATGAATTCATAGCAATTATGGACCTGTTTGGAAAAGGGAACTCACTTGCTGCTGCTGTTGCTGCTGCCTGGCTTGCTCCTGCTCCATCTGACGGTGCAGCTCCTTGGCCAGCTGCTCATCTGCATCCACCTTCAACCACACACGTGCAAATGCATGCGCAAATGACACCGGGGACCTCACACACAAGCGTTCTGTGATGTGGGAAGCACCCGTGGTGGAAGGATGGTCCCAAAGCATTGAGAGAAGTTCGCCTTAAAAGCCCAGTATGACACAATAGAGCCCCAGTGTGCATGTGTATTGAAGAGCATGCTATAAATTGCCTTCAATAAACATGCTCACACGCGCAATGGCGCCACGGAATGGAATGGAGAGGGCTCAAGCAGCAGTGATGGAATGCACGCAGTCCATTGAAGCTGTCCAGCTGTCACAAAGGAGAGAGCAGCCGACCTCAAGAAGAAAGACAGAAGAAGAGGAGGAACAAAGGAGGAAGAAAATAAGATGCTCTACCACCGCTCAGCTGTTATGGTGCATTTGTTACAATGATATGGAAGGGAAAGGAGGCTGCCTCTCTCTCTCTCTCTCTCTCTCTCTCTCTCTCTCACTCACTCACTCTCTATCTATCTATCTATCTGGTAAATACACACACGCACACACGCATACCTGTGCGGCATAGTGCGGGTTTCTCAACATCTTCTCCTCATGCACCTTCGCTGCATCCCCCTCTCTCAGCTTGCGCACGCGCTCAGGATCAGACGGGCCAGCGCCATCACTCGCCCCCCCTGCTCTTGGAGAGGGGCCTGCCCCACCTGCAGCTCTTGAAGAGGAGGGGCCTGCTCCACTGCCAGAAGGACTGCCAACAGGACCGACGACAAATGGGTCTTTAGCAGCTGCTGCCATCTGTGTGGAAGGGCCAGCATCTGCTGTCGCTTGCTCTGAGGGCGCAGCAATTGAAGGACCTGCTACCCCTGAGGTGCTGTGCCCTTGCTGCTGCTGACGTTGCTGCTTCTCTGCGCGCCCCTGCTTCTGCTTCTTCTGCTTCTTCTGCTCCTCTCGGTGCGCCTTGGCTGCCTCCAGTGCCTTCAAGAAGTTCAGCAGTATGCATAGCAGTCAAGGTTGGTCTTCAGTTAAATAATATGCATAAAAGCCAAGGACAGTGTTCAGAAAGTCTTCAGAAAATTGAGTAGTATGCATTGCAGTCTCAGTGCGCTTTGGCTGCCTCCAGCGCCTACTACTGATAGTCAAGTAGTATGCATAGCAATAGGAAACAGACATCGTCCGTTTTTTACCCTCAGTGGCAAACGATCTTCATCAGCTCACTGGAACACCTCTTCAGCCTCAGGCTGAGGTGTTGCCTGTGGCAGTGGGGGGTTGATCTATCAAATCTTGTAATCCAAACATCCAAATTGTTTCAAGGTATAAGGTAATTGTAAGTTTGTGAAAGATATATGTTACTACTGCCAGAGAGGGCCCTTCTCACCTGCTTTTTCAGCTGGTTCATAAGCAGCTTCTCTGCCGTCTTGCGCATGACGCCCTGTTGGGCTTCCTTGCGCCGGCGGCGAGAGATCTGAGTCGAACGCTTGAGCGCGGGTGTGGTGCCATCAAACACAAATACGGGGCGCACGCGGTGGAACAGCAGCCTGAGGGCGTGATAAATGGTGATGAGATACGGTGATGATACACGGTTATGATACACGATGATGATACCCGGTGATGATACACAATGATGGTACCCGATGATGATAATACACGGTGGAACAGCAGCCTGAGGGCATAACACAGTGATGATGCATGGTGATGATACACAGTGATGATACAAGGTGGAACAGCAGCATGAGGGCATGACGTGATATCATGTGGCAAGGACTCTCTGACACTGAATGTGTTTGAAAGATTTATGGAACAAGTTCATGTTTGCACACACGGTGGAACAGCAGCCTGAGGGCATGACGCATGAAACAGGCAAGGACTGTTAAACTCAGTGTTTGAGAAGATGTATCCAAGAGTTTTGTTTTCAATTGCTGGTTTCTTCTAAGAGTGCGCAAAATTTAAAGTAGGTGAACTGCAACACAACAATGTTACCAGCAGTTGAGACAAGACAGTGTCATCGTAGCCAATGAATGGCCACTGAGATGAGACTGTGTCACATTAGCAAACGGTCACTGAGGTAATAAATGATCACTAATCACTGATAATGCGTCAACGTAGAAAACAGTTTTAGCTCACCAGGGCAAGAACATCTCAAAGGTGCCTGCAAAGTCATAGGCTGGTATTTGCACAACAACCATGGTGCTCAGGAACACAGCTAGCACGGGGAAGCAAGCAAGAGAGGCGCGCAAACATGAGTGAGTTGCTTTGGCCATGTAACAAACTAAAGGAATGTGAACACCATCGTTGCATAGCACAGCATTGCTGGTAATCTCACAAGTAATCTCAAGAGACATAGAAGGAAGGTCAATCATTATTTCCCCCAGATTGTGGTTGTTTTTAAACCTGTGGACCCTTAAAAAAAAGATTGCAGGCTGGAAAAATAGGATTCGCACAAACTGTGAGGTTCAGTTCCCCAGTCGAACAATTTTTGGGCACACACAAAAAATATCCCAACTTCTTTTTCCCCATTTTCCCGTTCTGCACCAAACGCCTTCCAAAGCTGCAGGCCTTCAATAATTTAGATATTCATATTTATTAAATGACAAAGCTAGAGGGGTGCTCTACCAGGTCAAAACACAGACCTAGACTTTTCTCGATGCCCACTGTACTAACCTAGTCCGAAGGAGTTAAAAAAGAATTCCTACACCCCGCAGTCCCTCCTCGTGAATGAAAATGTGGTTGTGTTTCAAGATAAACATTACATATATCATATGATAAGATAGCAACTGAGAGCCGCAAGCCTGTAAGTTAACCGAGGCTCCATAAATGTATGCAAAGAATGGGAATGGAGTGCTTTGAATTGAAATGGGGCAGAATGTTAGATGTTGCAGTCGTGCCTATTATTATGCATGATTTTGCACTTTCTGACAGCAATACAACACTGTTGTATGCAACCCCCTTCATCATGGAGCAGACAACACCTCAGAGCCATAAGTATTTTGCTTACCAAGGTCACATATGTTGACAGTCTGAAACAGGACAAACCCAGGTTTTTGATTCTGGTTTCCATGTCCTACCCTTGAGATTACTGGCAACAAAAACCTGAATCCTCAATAAACCTGCAGATCCTGCGGAAGAAGCCCAACAGGTGCGCATTTCGTATCATGTCGCCCTTGTCATCCCGCATGGCCTTTGTGAACTGGTGCAGCCATATGGAGGCATCTGCAAGAAAGTAGGAGGAGGAGGGTTTCAGAAGCATGAGGGAACAAGGGAAGGCAGCGAGGCAGGTCTTGTGAAAATGGGCACCAGTTGGTGTAAGCCAGCCTCTGAACTATTTTATGGTTCATCTCAACTCAGAATGATGCTTGTAAGGATGCAGTATAAACATAGGGGTAAGCCCAGGTAGAACACAGCGCACCTATGGCCAGCCTCTTGTTTGCAATGGCCTCAATATTAACACGCCTGCCCACGGGCTCCAGCAACTGCCACAGGCTCTTAACTCCCATACTTGTGCAGTTTTAGATGGCCTTCTTCTCCTGGGAGCTTAATCCAATTTTATCACACCGATTTTCAAAGCTACATATTTTCCAATTTATTTTTACAAACAAACCGTTGTTAATTCAGTGTGCCTGGCAATCAAAAGGTCGGTTCAAACCGTTCAAATGTTCATGACCGAAGTGAGCATGCGACATGAGGCTTCAAAGCCATGAGTATGGATTCAAAAATTAAAGGATATAAGTTTCTGAAGCATAACAGTTACTGTACTGTACAGTAGACTGTGTGACTCCTGGTGTCATATCTCATGGATCCATCAGAAGGTTTAACTAGAATATCAGCGGAGGATTCAGCTCTTAACTTCTGTCGCAACCTTCCAAAGCTGGAGCTCCATGCACATGTGAGTCTTCTGCACGCTTGCACACACACACACACACGCACACACACACACACACACACACACACACACACACACACACACACACACACACACACACACACACACACACACACACACACACACACACACACACACGCACACACACACACACACACACACACACACACACACACACACACACACACACACACACACACACACACACACACACACACACATGCACATGCACACACACACGCACACACACACATGCACACACACACACACGCACATATACACACACACGCACACATGCACACACACGACACACGACACACATTTCACGTCTTGCATTTCTTCTCTCGCGCAGCTTAACGGGTGCATAAGACCAGAAACCCTCAGGTTGGTTAGGATGTATTGGGATCAGGGTGTAGAATTTGTGTCTCGGCAAGCATTGCTGTGTCACATTCGGCGTGTTCATTGATTGCCGCTGCTTGCTTGCTAAGCATGCATTAGGAGTTAGCCCTACCAACTCAAAGATTTACTGCTTGCTTCAGGTCACTTGCTGAAGCTAAGGGCATGAGCCACTTGTTGGCACCTCTGAGTGCGGTTGCAGCAAAAGGTAAACATTGCCTAACTATGGTTCTAGTTAATGTGAAGAGTTTCAGAGGGGGGCGACAGGCCCAAATTGCTGGAAATGTTCTTTCCCGCCAATATTTTCCAAATCTGAGCATGCCAACCATTATAATATCAATAAAAACCATGTTCACCAAAAAATGATGAAAATCAGTTGACCCCAAATCACTCTCCTGGCCTCAGATTACCCTAAAATGGCCCACAGGTCCACCCTGGGACCATTTTTCACTCCAAGTTTTTTGTATTTATAAATCTTATATATGATGCTAACATCCTGCATATTCAAAATTAGGAAAGAAGGAAGTCAGAAAATGACCTTTTTGGCACACCTTGTGCTGTATTTTCTCTGAGGTAAATGGCTGAAATTCTGTGTCTGACCAACCACCGGGTCATTCTACTCCATTTCTTTTGCACTGATATTCTTTTGGTATAAGGACTCCAAATCACAAAAAATTATCCAATTTGGTGCAATAGGTGGTCAGATATGGAGTTTGGGTGGTGAAAAACAGGGATCACGCCGCGGCTGATTACACATGTGGCCCCAAATTGGATGTTTCAAGCTCAGGTGCTTTGGATAGGGGAAAGCATGAGCTACATCTGGGTGCTAGTCTTTTAACATCGAAATTGGGGCCAATTGCTTGGGGAACATTTCAAAAGTACCCCCATTTGGGGCCTCCGTCGCCCCCCTGGAAGAGTCTTGAAGTTTCATGTGTGAGTGGCTCTGCTCTGCACAGCTACTTTTCCACATGCCTTGTCTGGTACCACCAAAGAGACACGCAGCACTCGTTCTGCACACAATAGCAATGCCACGCCGGCTGATGGTTCTGTGCGCAGGCAGCTCCTGCTCGCTGGGAGAATGCTTTATGCTGTTTGGTATCATCCACCAGCTAACTACGGACCTTGAAACCATTTCAGCGATCGCTTCCCAGGTAACCGTTTTTACATTGCAAATAAGCACTGGCTCATCACCTACACGGGAGAAAGAGATGCTTGTTTGCCTTGGTAAGCAGCCATTGCTTCCTTGCGATGAGCAGAAGAGGTGGCTAGTCACCTGTTCAGCTGCTGGAACCTGGATGAGCTCTCCCAGCAGAAAACTTCTGATTTGCATGATTGGAGCCTAAAGAGGCTGTTGATCGCCTTTGTGTTTGTCTGGGCAAACATGGCCTGTTAGCTGCCAAGGCAGCCAACAACTTCTTCTGGCACTGGTTATGCAGATGAGGATTTCCAGCTTGAAGAAAAGATATGCTCTTGATTAACATAGTTGCTCTTCATAAGTGCCATCTTGCCGGCACAGGACTCTTTGGGCATGATGTCCTTGTTAGCATTTCATTCACATCCTTGTTTGTACTTCATTGGCACATGCATCCTTGTTTGCATCCCATTTGCAAGGGCAGCGGGTCTCAGTGCATCTGCGCCTCACAGAAGGATGCCCAAAGTTGGTTTGCCTAGAACTTTTTGAGCAGGTTCCATAATGAAGGGAGGTCTGCCTTTAAAGCTTTTTTTTCCCGTGTGGTCACCTTCCCCCGGCACTTGACCAGTCTCGAGCCTTGCGGCGTCTTAACGTAGGAGTCATGCTAATCTTCTCTGTATCCAACTTGAACATGTGTCCCCAGGAGGGTGTTGCAAGGCGTGTTTTGAGGGATCCGCATTCCATTACTCTTCTGAGCCTCCTTGGCCCCAACCTGCTCAAAATGCTGTACCGTACCAACTTGTAATCATCCTGCAAAAATAGTGTCTTTTAGGGGTGCGGGATGACTGCGTGCACCTGAAAAAATATTTATTTTAGGGGGTGCGGGAAAGTGAAGGAAAGTGAAAAATAATCATTGCGACTTTTAGAGGGTATGAGCGGGCAGGAATGCCCCAAGGCGCCCGACACCTTGGCGTGCACAGCTTCTTCAAGCCAGCGCCACCCGTCACAGAAAAGCAGTGTGAGGAGCAAGAAGATGAAGAAGAGGAAGAGGCAGAACAAGAGCAGCAAGCTTGCACTGCAAATGTTGAACTCCATGTGCATGGCACACAAGTGCATGATGCGTTAGGGACCTACTCATACATCAGGTTGGGCTGTGCATGATGATGTCTTGCCAACTGTTGCACCTGCGTTTTAGCATACCCAGCACTGTGCTTAGCCAGCTTGCATGTGCCATGCTCCACACTGCTGCAGCGTCGCTGCATAGTGCAGGCCTGCTTTGTCAGGGACCCTTGGATTTTAATCCCTCCATGGCAAGTAAATCTTACTCCCCATGCGTGCATTGGATCTCTAGGAAGGGTGCAGGCAAGAGGGGGGGTTTAACCCTTGCGGGAATGTGCAGGAAACTAAAGATTAATGACGTAAGGGGCTGCGGGATTAGGGCAGGATTGAGAAAATAATTGTTTTTTTGGGGGTGCGGGATGATCACCGGTTGGTACGGTATTGACCAGTCCTTTATGCTCACAGAAACATTAACCTGCATGTGCAACTTTTGTAAATATCAGCTTGGTGCTCGCGGGTGCTCAAAAGGGGAAAGAGGGGGCAATATGGCAGAGGGGATCATCTGGCCTACATTGCCGGACTAGCTCTTTCTCATGTTTCTTTATCAAATTAGACCATTTCTAGCATAGTTGCTTTATAGATTATCATGTCCAACCAAAACAACGAAGGCTTGAGGACCCCAGATCACTCTCCTGGCCTTAGATCACTGAAAAAGGGCCCACAGCTCCGCCCTGAAACCATTTCCACTCCCAAAATTATGGTTCAGTGACCATGTACTGTGCTAACATTCTGCGTTTTCAAAAATCTGATGGGTTAGGTTAAATTTGACCCCCTGTGCTGGATTTTTCCAGGGTAGTGGCTAAAATCCTGCATCACATCAACCACTGGGTCTTTTCACTCCATTTCTTTAATGATGGTGTTCTTTTGTTACAAGGGCACAAAAACAAATGTTTGGTGCAGTTGGTGGTTGAAAATGGAGACCTGGTGGTGGAAGGTAAGGTCCACGCCGCAGCTGATCAGGTGCGCGCCAAAACTAAAACCAGTGTTCTTCCGTGCGACGGTCTGAGATGAAAATTGCGATAAAATGCATGTAAAGTTCGATTTGTTCAAACTGTTCGATCGTACGTTTGGTCAAGGAGAGGGTGGCCGGGAAAGGGGTCAGCAGAGCCTGTACAGGCTTGCCCCGGCCTTCCATCCTCTTGGACTTTCTATTTTAAGCGTTTTTAATGAAGATGAGAAGTTCTGATGAGTTCATGTGCCAGAACAGTGGCCTTCAGGTGACCTTCTAGTGGCCTTCAGTGGACTTTGCAGGCTGCATTTCGCTGAGTGGGTAAAAAGTTCGACGAACGGCACTTTTAAAATGCGATAAAATGCGTGTAAAGTTCGAGTTCGATAAAGTGCGTGGTTTGTCGCACGGAACAACACTGACTAAAACCATGCAAATGTTTTGTGATACAAAAAACTATCAGAGCCCAAGTGCAAAAGCTGCAAGCTGGTGCGCACCTAAACAGGAAGTATGCAAAAAACACCTGTTCGGGGGCCTCAGTTAAATCCCCTCTAGCAATTGGTGAAGAGTGGAAGTTTCTGTCCATCACAATCTTGTCAAATTTAGGTGTGTAGCAGTAGTGTAGCAGAAACCATCGCAAAAGAAGTGGAGTAAGTTGGTGGTCTGGCTGCAACAGGATGGGCTAGAACATCTGGAGGGGTTGATGGATCCTGAGCCCTAGTCTCTGTTTTCACTTGGGGAGGAGTTCCAAGAGGTTTTCTTTCATTGTAAACACTTAGATTCCAATTTATCGTAACTAGGCTCAATCAAATTTCTGATAAAGATTGGGGAGGAAGATAAAGCTTCTCAGATCTCCTGCCAAACTTCAATCTGGGCATAGATCACCTAGGTGCTTAAAATCCAAGCTGAAGGATAGAGAAAATATGAATATAGAACGATCCATAATCAATGGTGTGCTTGTTATCCTAGATTTGTGTTCATCAAGAAAGGTAAATTTGAGGTCTGAACCTTTAAATGAAATTCCACACACACGACATCCCAAGGCATGAAATCCATGAGCTGTATTGTTCAAAAGATTGCACAAACCTTGCCTTGGAAATTTGGCATCCATCTCATGTAATGCCAACCACAATGAATTCACCCCTGCAAGTGCTATAGCTCCTGATATTTTCGGCAGCATGTCAAGCACATCAGGAAGCAAAAGTCATATCAGGAAGCAAAAGGCCTTGGAACAAATCCTGAATTTAGTTCTAAACCTCACTTGCGCTGCTGCTTCAGGTCGTGCGTGACTTTGCTGAAGACAACGTTGTGTACCTTGAGCTTAGGACAACTCCCAAAGAGAGGGAAGGAATGACAAAGGAGTCATATGTGAGGGCGGTCTTGGATGGAATAGCCTGTGCCTCGGCACAGTTGCGATCGCAGCAGGTGGAATCAAATGGCCATTCAAGGTGGGCTTCAAAACAGGACGCCACAGCCATGGAGGGTATGGTGAGCAGGCTCACATTTTGTTGGTAGTTCCTTAGCTCTGTGGCAATCTGGAGCATCTCTCCTAGGGCCTGATGTGTGGCTCCCCAGAGGGAAATGCATAGGGGCCCAATACCTTGATGCTATGCACAGATTGTAGGATGTGCTCATTGCCGCCCAGGCTGAACCTGCTCCAGAATGAGTTCGTTGATGCTTTGTTGGTGCCCTCAATTCCTGGTGCAGCTCATGTGTACCCGACATCCTGGTCAAGCTGCTCCTCAGCATTGACAGGCGTGAGGGGCCTCATGAAGCAATGCAAACAGTGAGTCTGTTGCTTTCCAACAGTTTTCCTGTCATGGACGCCTCACATCAGAGGGAGCATACAGGAAGTGGGGAAGCGCAGTTTTCCCTCCTTGGCAGAGCAACACGGCAGGAGTTAAAAATGGGGATCAGGTTGTTTGTGGTGTTCAGCACGCGAATAACACACACATGACATGTATGAGGTGGCCTAAACTGCCACTGTCTGCTGGTAAAATCGATGAGCTTGTTCATTGGAACATGTAGCAGAACGTCTTCGATTCGGGTCTTGAACCTTGCAGGTAGAACTTGCTGACCAACCAATGGGCTGCGGTGTTGTTGAATGAACCTGTTCATTGGAGCATGCAACAGAGCAACTTCCATTTGTGTCACCAACCTTGTAGGTAGAAGTTGCCAAGCAGTTTATGGGCTGTGGTGTTGTTGGGATTGACTTATCTGGCAACCCAAGCACTGGAGTCTGGGAATCATGGTAGGTGTCTGGTTCAGATTTCATTTTCATGAATTGAATGATGAACATGTGAATGATTACAGCAATGGCAATCACATAACCAAAATGTTGGCATTGGTCATCGATAAAGTATGACATTACCTGGCAGGTATCTGCAGGCACACTGGCGATTTCATCTCTACGCAGAAAAAACCAATGTTTGAGGCTGTCAGCCTATTTGCATGCCGCAGGCATGAGAAGGCATCATCTGTAGAAATCATTCGTGCAAAAACAATTCATCACCTCTGAGACCAACAGCTTACCTGAAGTCCAATTGCTTAGCCTCTGGGGGTGTAAAACTTCTGAGCACTTTACAAGGAGATGTGAGGTAGTGCTTGAGCAAGGAGTAGTGAGCAAGGAGTAGTAAAGGCCACCAGAGCAGGCCAATCCACCTGGCATGACTGCCTTCCAGGGAAGATAAGGCATCCATTTTGTTCACACCCCACACCGCCTTAAAATGGACTGCTCCTGTCCCAGTAAATGTTTAGACGTTTCATATTACTAGTTTCTTCTCTCTTGGTTTGGCTTGGAGAAGAATTTGCTCGAGTGCATATTGAGTGTGAGCGACCTGGCACAATGCGAATGAATTGATGCGAATGAATTGAACAGCATGCAATGCAGGGGTCAAGCCAATGGCGTGCCATGCAGGGAGCAAGCCAATAAATTGAACGCCATACTATGCTGGAAGCAAGCCAATACATTGAATGGCATGCAATGCAGGGAGCAAGCTCAAATGTTGCAGAGCTGTACATGGCTTCCCTTCATTGCAACCATTTTATTGTGCAGGTGTATCCTTAAAAGCTGCAGGACAAGGCGCACAAAAACTTGTCCCAATGTTGTCCGCAGCAAACCTGAAGTAAAGCATGGCCTGCCCATGCAACTCAAAAATTCACTCTCCAACCACGATGCCCTGATGTGCAGGCTCCCTGCTTTGGTTGAGGCACGAAAAGCAGGCCTCAAGGTGAGCCTCCAAGTGGGAGTTGCTTCTCGTGTTGCATGCCAGCATGTGCTTGCGACATCAGGTGTGCTTGCAATATCAGTCAGTGCTGATTGTGAATTCAATTGTGCTTACGATACCACTTACCTCGTCATTAACAAACCTGCTGCAAATTTGCAATCTTTTTTGGAGATCTTACTGGCAGATGCAAAACCTAGCTTAACTTTCTTTGTGTGCGTTGCAGATCACCTTGCATGGAGGAGAAGTGCCAGGGCGCTCCAAAGAAGCCATGCAGCAACTTGCCTTTTGCCCAGGTACAAGCTTTTTGTCCCTTCTATTTTGCAGCCTCATG
Organism: Dunaliella primolecta; assembly: GCA_914767535.2. Lineage (NCBI taxonomy): Eukaryota > Viridiplantae > Chlorophyta > Chlorophyceae > Chlamydomonadales > Dunaliellaceae > Dunaliella > Dunaliella primolecta. Next base: position 3,307,505 of record OU611753.1, on the reverse strand, counting down.
TTCAGGTTTTTCGGCCAGAAAAATGGCTTGCAGTTGGTTTGTAAGGGTTGATGTTACCAGGGGGATTTTGTTTTGTCCCAACAATGCAAGGTTCCCTCATTAATGGTACCTGCTTGGCTGATCAAGCCCCAACCTTTATTCAGCACTTGTGTTTCCATCAAGGACGCATCGTTTGGTAGATCCAGTTCTTTCCTTCCTATTACTCGCCTTGGAACACACAACGTCATCGCACTGTCCTTCCCAGATGGCCTAGGGCACATATGCTACATTCAGCTCATTGTCTGCGGCTGCCAGATTATCTCCATTGTAACCATTGTAAACATGTATTGCCCTATCCTTCCCAGATGGCCTAGGGCACATATGCAGCATATGATATGCTACATTTAGCTCACTGCCTGCGGCTGCCAGATTATCTCCATTGTAACCATTGTAAACATGTATTGCACTATCCTCCCCAGATCGTCTTGGGCACATGTGCTACATGGAAGACAACGTGAAAGAGGCGCTGTTGGTAGGGCTCTGATAAGGCGTTGGTTTGGTGTTGAAGCTCCTACTGTCAACCAAAATATCAACCATGGTCTTAACTACCACTATCAGGTAGCAGGGACTGGAAGGAGGTTGAAGCGGACAAAGATGTCACATCTTTGTACGGTGGCGCCACGGTGGCGTAGTGGCAGCCACAAACAGAACATCATACCTAAAGCTCGAAGGCAATGGCATTGTGGGGAGGAACACAGAGTGTCGTGTTGTTGGACTAGAATGTCATGTTGTTGGGCTCATTGCGCATCATGTCGTTGCTGCACTCCATATTGAGTACAGAGTGCAGGAGGAGACACCATGCAAGGTAAGGTTTTGGCTTCAGAGCAAGGCTGCTTCTTGCTCTGGTTGCCTTCCAGCTGCAGCAGGTTGGTGATCAGATGAGGACAGGATGCGCTGCTTTCGTGACTTGCCCCTCATTGGTGCTCGGTACTTTTGAGGCAGAGCAGCATGGCATTTACACTGGCCTCAGGCACTTAGGCAGAGCAGCACCTTTAGGCACTATGGCAGAGCAGCACCTTTAGGCACTATGGCAGAGCAGCATGGCATTTGTTACACTGGCCTCAGGCACTTAGACAGAGCAGCACCTTAAGGCACTATGGCAGTGCAGCATGGCATTTGTTACACTGGCCTCAGGCACTTAGGCAGAGCAGCACATTTAGGCACTATGGCAGAGCAGCATGGCATTTGTTACACTGGCCTTTAGGCACTTAGGCAGAGCAGCATGCCATTTGTTACACTGGCACGCAGGCTTCTAAGATTCCATCGGTGCTAGGTACTTATGAAGCAGAGCAGCATGGCATTTGTTACACTGTGGCACGCAGGCTTCCAAGATCCCATTGGAACTCTGCTTGACAAGTAATATCAAGGTGCGTGCAACTTGTTTTTTTTTCACACTGTGCGCGTAATTGAGATGTTTGTGCTGATGGCTCTGTGATGAATGCCTTGCTCAATGATAAGGCTGTGAATTCCTTGTAAAAGAGCACAAGAAATTTTAAGAAGGCCTACAGCCCGATATCCTGGCTAATTGGGTGCTGGTGATACGTGCATACACAGCATCAAAAAGTGTAATCAAGTCTGATATAGATTCAGAGCAATGCGGGTTGTAAAAATCCAACGTTTAAAAGCTGGCTAGGAATGCTGAGTTCTGTGAGACCTCAACCTGTCTACAATTGGCAAAAGACCTGCCATGATTGTAAGAGGGAGTGCCTCACTCAAAAACGTATAGTACCATACCTCCATGACCAATTCCAAAATTAATTAATTATGGAGCATTCGAACTCCAAAATTCGAAATTTTTTATTAATTATTGCCTGGGCGTTCGAACTCCATTCGAATTAGAAATTAATTGATTAATTTTGGGGTTGAAAGGGCGATTGCTGAAAATGGCCTCTCAGGCCCCCAGCTCAAGCTCCAACCCCTTAGCTAAGTGGCTGAAGCCTGTATCCCCCACCCAGCAGCTCCTAGCGACCCAACAAGCTTGCCATGGCCCAGGCAGCCAAGAAGGGGCAGCCAGTTAAGCAGAAGAACCCCGTGGGGCGTCCTCCAGGTGACAGCTTGGTTGATGTTGCATGCATCCTCCAGTGTATGGGCTCATTGAAGGACAGTGACAGCTTGTGGATTGCTGAGGGTTAAATGCTGGTGAAGTGTGCTCTTTCCAGGGAGCAAAAGTGCCCAAGCCCCTCCAGCCCCCAGCCCCTGAGCAGCAGCAGCAGCAGCAGCAGCAGCATCTGCTGATTCAGGAAAGCTTCCAAGCATCAGCATCAGCAGCAGCAGCAGCAGCAGCAGCCCTTACAGGAGATTCAAATTGGGTATTCGAACTGAGAAATTAATGCCAGCCATGAGCCAATCGAACCCCCTTCGAATTAAAATATTAATCCCTGGAGACCCATTCGAACTCAATTAATTAATTATTTTGGGGGGACCATTCGAATTGGTCGTGGAGGTACGGTATAAGCAAATTGGGAGGTATGTTTAGAAATCCACTACTCTACCTGGTACATGGGGACGCTGCCTAGTTCAAGTGTGGAAAAGGAGGCGCTTTGGCTCGGAGTGCTGCTAGCTGCAAAATACACCTACACTCCATTTCAGGCACGGTTGTGCGCATTTCGGACAGAGTGGCCTGGACTCTTTGGATTTTTGGTAAGGAACTCAGGTCTTAGCAAGTTAAGCCCTGGTTGAATGAGCTCCCATCATGGTTCAATCAGCACCAGGAGAAATTACAAAGAGCGGTGTCTTTACCTCACCACCGTTTGTCTTTGCTAAAGCTGAGGAGCCTCTAGCTGGTTTTCCAGCCTTGTGCCCTCTTGAATTGACACAGAGGACCTGGCAATCTATGGTGCCCATCCTTCGAGGTCACCCCGGTGCTGCTTTGTGACTCATCTTTGTCTCTCCTCACTCACTTTGCAGCGCCTCCTACACAAGAGGTGGAAGTTGCTTTGGAACAATGTTTTAAGAGCATTATGGATCGATCAAACAGTCATTCTGGTCGCAGTCCATTAGGTCTAATATCCTCTGGAAAAGCCCCTGCTGATTGCTGTCATGGATAATCTGCATGCAATGTTGTAATGCTTGGTGTAGAGATGGAACAAATTTAACTTCCGAGATGAGACGAAGTACGCTGACTGGTCCTGGATGAGGGAAAGCTGGCCCAGAAGAATGGACCCTGCTTGCATGGTACCGTTTAATATTGCAAGTTCATGCCAGACTGGATCCCGATGGCTCTTTTAATCCACATCAAAACAGGCTGTAAGTTTGTGTCTCTAATCTAAAGCTTCAAATCAAGCCGATGCGCATAGTTTGTACAAGTATCGTGCTGTGAGTCCAACTGATGTGCTTGCTGCTGCTTGCAGACTCAAACGTTTCCTTGTTTTCAAGACCACCATTTCCGTGAGGTGTTCTTCGCTCAGCACCCCCTTGTAATTTGCACGGACGACAGTGGCGTCTTCCACACTTCTTTAAGTCAGGAGTATGCCATAGCCATGCATACTTTTGGCATCCATGGTGAGCTTGTCATGGAAGCAGATTGAGATTGAACCTTCAGGCTTCCTGGTTAAGGAGCACACCCTTGCAGTCTGCTTGACTAATATTGCCTATCCTAGCTTATTGGCCCTACTGAGTAGTCCTTTTCTCTAATCATCTATTTCATGCCCTCATTTATTTTGTTTGCCACGCAGAGAGAGACATCCAACGACTTGTGGCAGATTCCATTGATTATACATTCACAAGTGATGCTGAAAAACTGGAGCTGAAGCGTCGCATCCATCCCCAGCTGTCGATGCTTATATGCAAGTCATCTTAAGTGCATCCGCTTGGTTTTTTTCACAAAGCCTCGTGCTAATGCTCATCTGCCCACTTTTTTGTTTCAATGAAGGTTACAATGGGGTTTGACCTTCAGCCAGGTAGTTTGATTGCTTGGTCTGCTCAACTGTTCCAACTGCACAAAAAGATCCATTTCGGAAATATCACGATAAGTCTCATTAGTTTGCTGCTGCAAGGAATGAAAAGCATCTTAGCTTGATAATAGTAGAAAGCGCCTAATTCGTCCAGAATTTTTCTATGAGAGGGGAAGTCAGAAAATAACTGTACAACAGTTCTTCAAAGAGAACAAACAGGATCGCAAGAACAAAGGAACATCGCATGCTTTTCATCTTGGAGTCCTCCTTGGTCACACCTATTACATGCAGTTGTGTGCTCCTGCCAAAGTGATGTCTCAACTCTTAGGGTGTGAGCATGTAAACAAAATCGCGCTATGTTTCTCAACATGCGCATGAAAAAAGAAGAAAAACTACGTAGGTAGAGGAAACTCTCCCTACATCAATTGAGGAAAAGGGGACACGTTCAATCCAAGTTGGCTCGAAAGAGCCTTGAATTCCCTCCACCACGAAGCTACAAAAAGAAGATTTTAATGGGTATCTTGAGGATTATTGGAAGCACCCGGCTCCATAACCTGGCTGCGAGAAGTATCCTTGATTTCAATAGCACGCCTAGTGGTAATGCATCCAGATCTGGTGGGTAATGCATCCAGATCTGCATGCCCATGTGCAAGCCTTTGAGGAGGAAAGGCTGGAACACACGGTAGACCCCTTGGACGATGAGGTAAACCTGGACACTCTTGTCAACCAAGGCTTTGAAGGCAACCCCCAGAGCCTTTCTGGCTCTCCATGGCTCTCAATTACCGGCTGCGCCATTTGCAAAAATGTCACCTTTGACTTCCAACCTACCAACCCCCATACAGATATCATGCCAACATGGCAATGTGATACTCAATATCATGATAAGTTATCATTGGAAGTGTTGACCTCATGAAGGAAAGTCTTCAACCTGACACATTTGATGGGGTCACCATGCCAGCACAAATGCCGGAAGTTATCACCTCTGAATGTGCCTGTATCTACAATGCCCATGGCAAGTGCGTTGGTATGCTGACTATAGACAGACTCCAGACCCTGCTTGAGGCTTATGAAGCAGCCAAAAGGGCAGGCATCCACACCACCATCCAGCCCCCTGTCAAAGATACAGCAACTGAAATCATGGGACTGCTCTCACGTCAAAAGGCTCAACAGAAACATCTCTTTGCCCAGAGCAAAAAGGTCCACAATTCTAACACGCTAATCACACCTCCCCACATTCGATCAGCCCTACACAGATGGCGCATGGTCTCAACAGAGAGCTTCTCCAACCCTCTTGAGTTTGACGGTACCTTCAACACTTATTTCAGCACAAGTAACCGTGACCAGGTCTTTGGGGCACACACAGACGCCCTCTCTGTACGCTACAATGGCTTCTCCTTCTGCCATCCCCCTCATGATGATGAAATTATGTTCAGACTCCTGCGCCACGCAGTACACTCCTCCCTCCAAACCACCGAGCCAGTTGCCACCTTCATGATTCTGCCCCACTGGAGAGGCTTCAGCTGCAATGCTGTCATGCTGAATTACCGTTACTGCACTTTTACTGTTTTCAAAGCAGGTTATACAGCCGCACCTGTGCCCTTTGAAGCATCAAGCTCAGGTGCGGACTTGGGTGCGAGGAGAAGGGGGGTGCAGCAACCTGATCACAGGCCTGAGCAAGGGAGCGCACCAATGCAGCCCGCTGCAAACGCAACAGTGACATTGCCCATAGGAGATTTAGATGAGGATGCATTGCTGCGCCTACGCAGAAATAACCCCAAGGCCTCTATTACAGTGCCCCTGAGTAGCAAGACAGCTGCAGGTTTGCTAGCCCGCACGCCAATCCTAGAGGAAGATGCGCATCCAATGAGTGCTGTCTCCCTCATGCCCTCTACAACAAGCCAAGCTGAGCCGCAGGTGCAATATTCCCAGAGCCCCGGTGAAGCTGAACATGATGCGTACCTAGCTGAAACAGCCAGCCTGTACCGCCTCAAGGAGGGCTTCAACATCAACTATAAAGGGGAGTGCAAGGCTGGGTTTAGTAAGGTGCTGTATGACACCTGTTCGGAGGTAGGCCTGCTATCACAAGGTTATGCAGACGCTCAAGGCATCAATTACCATGCTTGCAATCTGCAAATTGCCACATCGTTGGGTGGCACAGGTTCGGTGGTTGGAATAGTTGATGCCCCATTATTTGCCGTGCTCAACAAAGACAGCAGTGTAGAGTGTAAGACATTCAGCTCTGCGGCCATCAAGTTCTTAGTGGTTAAAGATGTGGACCACATGTATGATGTGCTCATCTCAACGCACTGTGCTAGGGATTGGGGTGCCTATACAGACCCTGTCACATGCATGCTTCATTACCGCCCGTACCTGCTCAAAGGAGACCTGCAAACCATGGCATCTGTACCTCTCATTGCAACTTCAGCAAGGTCATGGGAGAAATTGATGGCAGCAGGGGTGTTTGTGTGTGGTGTCACAGCATGTGCATCCATGTTCACTGAGCACCAGCCACACGAGGCGGGTGAACAATGGGAGCAAGCCATCACAGGCACATACATCGGCTAAGCCCCCACAGTCTGCGGCTGCTGGTCAAACGCAGGGTGCACGCAGCGCCTCTCAGCAAACTACAACCAGCACCAACAAGAGGAAAGGGGCTCGATACCTCCGAGCGCCAGATCTGCCGTCACGCTCGCAAGCCAGGAAACACGCTCTCCACCCTCTGTATGACGCGTGCACCAGCCCTGCACCCATGTTGTGCATCAGCAATATGAACTGGGTGAGTCTGCTGCTCTTGTTATTTCTCGGGGGTGGAGTGCAAGGCATGAGTGGCATGAGGCCGCAACCACTGCCGCAGAGGGGACGGCATCAGAAATTGCACTACACACCTGGGGTGTGGAAGTTTGAAAAGGTTCCTGCTCAGACAACCCTCAACCTCAAGTCTTTGGTGACCGGCATAGGGGTGACACAGCCTGAGGGCAACATAACTGTGCCCATTACTGAGCACATGGAAAAATACCCAGATCTGGGGGTCATCTGGGGCAACCATCCAGCAGCTGGTCATGACATACGAGAGCAGTTGAAAGAGGTGGTGACCTCACAGAAGAATGAGTCCTTTGCCTATTCAGTTAATGACTTAGGCACATACACGGGCGAAGTTGGGGATTTCAGCATATCCTTGCATCATGATCAACTCATCATGAGTGCCAGGAGAAAAAGATCAATCTTAGGGCAGCAGATACAGGATGACAAATGTGCTGAATTACGAGAGGCTGGACTCATCACTCCTTCTCCTCCAGGCACGAAATATGCCAGTGAGTGTGTGTTACCAGTGAAAAAGGATGCTGAAGGGAATTATACTGACAGATGCTTCTGTGTTGACTTTCGAGAAATACATGCAGCCACAGAAGCAGACAAGTACGGCATGCATAGGCCTGATGAGATTTTCCGGGATATATCAGGCCACAAATTTTTCTCCAAAATGGATCTGAGATCTGGTTTCCACCAGATCAAAGTTGCATTACAGGACCAAGCCAAAACTTCCTTATGGTGGAAGAACCAACTTTGGATGTACACTCGCATGCCCTTTGGGGCGCGAAACGCAACTGCTCACTTTCAGCGTGTGGTGGATGCTCAAATCTCAAAGGCTGGACTGACATGTAATGTGCCATCATTTGTAGATGACATCTTAATTTACAGCAAGGCTGCAGAGGAACATGTTCAGCTTCTCAAGAGGACATTGAAAATGTTAGCAAAGTGCAGCCTGAGAGTACATCCGGACAAGACAGTGATCTGTGCTGCTACAGTTGAGTTCCTAGGCCACAATGTCAGTGCAGAAGGGCTCACGCCCAACGAGGCAAAAGTGGCTGCCATACGCGCACTCCAGCCACCAACAAATGTCAGCACTAACCACGATTTAACGTGACAGCTGTCATGCTGAATCACCGTTACTGCACTTCTACTGTTTTCAAAGCAGGTTATACATCCCCCCCATTAAGCAATGTTGATGACATTAAAGGCAGAAATGTTGCTTAACGTTTCTCCTGCTCACAGAAAAATGCTGGTTGTGCAAAATTGTTTGTCTCTGATGCATCATTAAAACATGGCAACGTTCTTGCCAGGAGCGTGGCATGTTCACAAAGACATATCCTGACCTCTAACCCATGACCAATGGTTCAACACACAGCCTTCAAATAACAACTCAAGTTTGCGACAACAGTTTTGCAGCCTCTTACGAACGCCCACAATCATGGCCGCTCCCTAGGGCATGCTCTTCCCAGGAGCAGCATGATCAAGGCAGCACACTCTCGTGCTCCTGTAGCTCTGTTCTCTCTCTGCTCAATGCTTCCAAAAACAATCAGGCTTCAGTAATGCGCACAATCCATCATGCATCTAAGGCAATGTATCTGGCCACCGCTCACAAGTTATGCCTTCAAAGGCTCCACATTCTCCACACACATACAATCACTGTGCTCCTGGCTGTTGAGTGCTCATGCATGAAAGTAGCTTCTCCCCTGCATCCAGTGCTGCTGTCAACCACCAGGCATGCAGGGCAGTGCAAGCGTCCCCCCAGCCTTCTAACCTTCAATCCATGTTCCAGAATCCGTGTCCGTGCTCAGACATATCCAGAGCCAAAGTCTGATGGCCTCTAAGGACACGCGCCAACACACGCCCATCTGCTGATGTAACCCTAAACGCTGGCAGCTCGGTCCCCCGCTGCGCAGAATACGCCTGTGCTTGGCACAGACGGTTCTCAAGTGCGTTCCCCGTGGTGGCGCCATGAGATGGTTTAACGTCCAGGGTTGCCTATAATCATGCAACAAAGGACGGGTACACTCGACCTGTTGGCTGGAGTTGCAAGTGCACCGGCTTAGCTCTTCTTCATGTAGCTGCTAAGCTGCTCTTGGTCTTGCTGAACAGTGCTGGCTTGGCTGCAGCACGCAGAGATTGTCTGGGGCAGACACAGCGTTTGGACCAGCTTCACCAGGTTAGGGGTACATCAGAGACAAGTCACCCCTGGCACAAGGCCAGGGATAACAGAAACAGTGCCAAACCTCAATGGAAGGTGGAACAGAAGGTTGAATAAGAGAGAGCATCCAATAAAAGAACCCCACTTAAATACAGGTCACACCTCACACTCTAGGTTTTGCAGTGATTCGGCACTAACCACGATTTAACATGACAATGCCTACATGAGTTGGCTTAACCATTACCCAGATCTTGCAAAAGTGCTTGCCAAATTCCCTGCAGGAAACATCCAATTCCAGACACCCCAACACTGGTTCGATGCCATGCCCAACCCCACCCTAACTTCTTATCCTATGCAACTCATTGTTGTCTGGAATCGTAATGCTAAAAAAAGCACTTGACAGTGCAAACAAAGATTGGTTCCAACTCCTTAATTAAGATGTATCAGAAGCTCACTGGCTACCCCTGGCTCGTCCTAATCCTGCCACGCCACTGCGTGTCCACCAACACCTCGCATCAAGCACTTGGAAAAAGAAATTCCAATCACTCCCCCCTGACACACATTACTGTTCACACAAGTGCCCTGAGGCTAGGGCAGCTTTCATACCTGCCAACTACAGAAAGATGTTCATACCTAAGATCAAAGACTGGAAAGAAATCACCTACACTGATGGCAGTGTAATCAAACGCAAAGATGATGACTCCCCACCACTTTCTGGTTCAGGTGTTTACAAACCGGGAAGGGAAACTAGTCCATCCTCCCAACACTTGCAGCTGCAAATAAAACCCAATGGCCGTGGACCTACAAATACCATCAACAGAGCAGAATTTGCAGGTATTCTTGTGGCACTCCAACAAGGGCAAACTGACATTGCCTCTGATAGTGCATCTTGCCTTTCCCAGATTTCTAAACAAACTCTCAATCCAATGCGCACGAGGTATCACCTACATGCAGAGCTCATTCGTGCTATATCAACCATATTAGAGCACTCCCCTCATCCTATTCATTTCTACAAAGTCAAAGCCCACCCTGGCATCATTGGCAATGAGGGGGCTGACGCCTGTGCACGGTCTGCAGCTCTCACGGCCACCACAGACATTGAACTCCCACATGCCTGGGACCCATTCCACAATTTTTACTGGCTCTCATTGAAGACCTCACACGGACAAAATGATAGCCTGCACCGCCGCTCCCACGCTTTCCCAACCCACTACCTCAACAACCTGACCGACAAACTTAAATTACACATGCGTACAAAGCACAAGCTAGGCTCTGCTGATATCTCTGGCTACCATTACAATAGCTGGCAGAGGTTCAACCATGCCATACAACCCACTTCCCCAATCACCACTGCCAATATAGAAGCTCGCAACCCAAACTGTCAACTTGCTAACAAGGAAATCTGCAACTCCTTCTGGTCTACTCCTAAGATCACCCTCAAACAACAGATAAATGTAATCAAATACCGCACAGGGACAATCTACACACAAAAGCATGCCAAAAGATTCAACAAATCTCCCACCTCTGAAAGGTGTCCGCTCTGTGACGACATGGATAGCTAATCATGTTGTCCAACAGATTCAACAAATCTCCCACCTCTGAAAGGTGTCCGCTCTGTGACGACATGGATAGATAATCATGTTGTCCTCAGATGTCCAAATCCAACTATGAGTGGTATGCACACCAACAGACACCATGTTGGCCTTAGCTTCTGTGTTAAAGCCCTTAGCAAAGGCAAGTTTGGCTCATCCCTTATTGGTATGTATGCCTGCCGTAATGAGAGACTCTTGGATCAGGGGATACCCCCAGTCCCAGAAAACATCTCACGAGCCATTCCAGACTGGGTTTTTCCTAATGGTACTGGCTCCTTTGCCCGGCACCAGAGCCGCCCTGATGTTATTTTTGTGAGATCTATCCAGGCAGACAAGCTCACATTGATCCTTCTGAGATCCCTCCTCAAGACAGAGACATTCACCTTGTTGAACTGAAATTTTATCCAGACACCAAACCCTTCATCACTTTAGAAACTGCAGCAACTCAACATGTTCACACTATAACCAGATCTGGTTATAGTCTAGACTTAAAACCCGCAGCTCAATGAATCCAAACAGGAACAACAAAGTGACTCTACACATCATCCTGATTGGTGTGGCTGGCACTATTTACAATGAGTACACGATCAAACCTCTTGTCAATTTGGGCCTATCCAAACACAAAGCAAAATCCCTAGCTTCCAAGCTGAGCTGTCATGCCATACAGAGACTAACCACTATCATCAACACCAGACATGCTCTTTGCTTACTGGGGGCTTCGGGGGGGGGGGGGTCGGTGGGCGCGCGGAGGTGGATACAAGGAGAAGGAGAGTCTGGGCGTCTCGGGGCATGGCCGACAACCCGCCCGATCCTCATTAGTTCAGTCTCTTTCCCTCTCCTAGGCTAGCTGTAGCTAGTGTAGTTCTGAGGGACCTCTGGTGGGGCCCTTGCTAGCTTGCTAGTTAAGGGATCTTTCATTTAATGCACGCGGCCTGTGGCCTGCGTAGACTTTTTTTCTTTTGGTAACAAGCTTGTTGGCATACATAACAGAATGGGCATGAAGTTTGCGAGCAAGTTTATTGGCGCGTTGGTGGTCAAGTCCCAATTGCTTAAACTGGGTAAGGGTGTGCTCAGTGTAGCAGGTCCCACCAACACCCAAAAGGATGGTGTGGAGAGTGGTGTGGAGAGTGGTGTGGAGAGACAACTTTTGCATTAATGAGTTTGCAGAGGTCTGCATGCTACCACTGTGCCGCCTCCAACTGTTGTCCAGGCCTCGTGTCTTCACAAATTGTATGATACTTGTTTTCAATTAAATGCACATGCCGCTGGTTTACATTCAGCTGGTGGGTTTGCATCTCGCGGTTGGCTGTTGTGATCCTCAGGGTGGGGTTGTCACACGGTGTCTGCTGCGTAACGCATGATGGTGTGAGCAGGAGTTAGAAGGAGAAGAAGCAGTGGTTTTGGCTTTATAGGGAGTAATCAGTTTAGCATCAGGACGGCTGGAGGTGAGTCTAGATCTCTTAGAAACTTTTCTTGGAGAGAGGTAAGGGGGTATAATTCCGTTTGATGCATGTGCAGGGATTTGAGGGTTGTGCTGCGCCAACCTATTATCATTTCCTATGTCCATGTTAACCAAGCCTGCCTCCCAAGGGCTTTTGCTGAGAGCTTTGATGATCATTCTTCCAGCAACATTGTGGCGCTCAGTTTTCATGCTGGAGATGGTATGATTTTGGCAGCCTGAGAGCATGTGGAGTGCGCTGCCTAAATGTTGACAGCCTGGGAGAGGGCATAATGGGTTATTGGACCTTTTGAAGTAAACCGCATGTTCTTGGTAGTAAAGGGTGCCTGTGCGATATTGTAAGATGGTGCGCTTCATGGGTGTAGATATACAGGACATGTTCCTAAAGGCATTGCTGATTTTCTCATCTACATGCGGTAACAAACTGATAGTATGAGTAGTAGCCTGTTTTGGAGTTGGCATATCCAAGTCTATGTTTTGCATGTATGTGAGACTTGAGAGCATTTTGAAGATTGGGGAGGTAGGTGATTTTAGAATTGGGTGTAGGAGTATCAGCCACAATATTATTGGCTTGGCTTGCTTGATATTTAGCAATTGCATCTGCACATTCATTACCAGCAATGCCAGCATGAGATTTTACTTTGTAGATACAGATATTGGTTTGCGAGTTGCTAATGAGAGATGATATTATTTTAAGGACATCCCCTTGTATATGTTGTTTGTGCTTCTCTGGGTAAATAAGTTGTTTACGTATTTGATGAAGAGAAGTGAGATTATCTGAAGCAATGTGTGAATAAGAGTGCATGATGGCAGCAGCAATTGCTGCTAATTCAGTTCAACATATGGTATTGGTAATTCCAGCACCGTTAGGCTCGACAAAACTCCTGCTGTCAGTGTAAGGCCAGTAGACGCCTGCTCCAATACCTTGTATGCCATTCTGGATTTGATGGCTACCAGTGTAAACCCATGTCCTCCAGTCAGGGACTTTGAGCATGAGCGTCAGACTAGATTGGTTAGGTACAAAGGTTCTTCCTGATTGCCTATGTGTGGATAGGTTGGATTTATAAATATTTGTTGTTTGTCAGAGGGAAGGCGTTGGCACTCATTGAATCCAGGCATGTCGGCATGCATTGTATTGGAAGTAGAATGCATTGTATTGGAAGTAGAATGCAGGGGTTGCCAAAACTGCGCAGCTTCCAGTTTACTTCTGATAGAGCTGCAGCCAGGCTCTGTAGCCAAGCTGGGTCATGATTGTTTAGATAAATCCTGGCAGCTGTGTTCCAGACTGCAATAATTTGTAGGTCCCAGGTGTGCTGAGAAAGGGGTATTTCCTGATTGATGCAGGATCATGGATCGTTGTAGCAAAAATTGGTCCGAGCGATGGTTCCAAGTTCACAGAGATGTGGATAGGCAGTGATGAGTTTGGAATAGGGGTCAGTTATCATGTGTTGTCCCCATACAGAGAGGAACATGAAAGTAGCAATGGCCTCTGTGTTGAGAATGGCTGAGTAGATAGCATGGCGTAAGGCCTGAGTCATAGCTTCCTCGGCGTAATTGGGATGGCAGACAGAGAAGCCTGAAAATCTGGATGAGAGGGAGTTACAATGGGCACCAAAGAGGGTGTCTCGGGGGTCAGTGCTCCAGTAGTGTTGGTATTGTGGGTTGTGGCCCAGCGGGGAGGCCATTTTCTTTTGAGTGACCAGGGCCCATTCTTGGAGACCAGTGTGGATGTGGGTTGGCAGGGCCCACAAGAAGGAGTCTTTAATCTTTTGCTAGCGTACTTGTTTTCTAGCATAGTCTTGCAAGCAAGGAGCCCCTGCAGCTCAGATGCAAAGCTAGTAGGAGCAGGTGTTATGGTTTCATGTGAGCCGGCAAGCTTGGCCTTATAGCATGCCTTGTAAAGGATTTGAAATCGGCTAGGGGTTATCATCCCAACACATTTACCTTGTGTATTGTAGATGCAGGTCATGTATGATTTGTAAATTTCTGGGAGGAGAAGGGGAGGTGGAGCACGAGGGTTGGGGCTGTGTGATTCAGTGTCTAGTGATGTTTGATTAGGGTTTTGTTCAGCTTTGTACTTGACAAGGTCAATGTCATGCAGCCAAAATTCACTGCCAGTGCAACCAGTGGGTTCAATGTCTACTTGTGGGTTGGTGGGGTGTATATCTAAGGTAATTTTATTGCGTAGTTCTGTGTCTAGTTTTTGCCTCCAAGTATTAATAGTTTGAGGCTTTTCAAAGCCTTGTCTTTCAAGGTTAGAAAGGGCAAAGTCTACTGTGGGTCGGGAAAGGTCTGGTTCGCTCTGCCTGGCTTCAAATTCAAGCAAACGCTGTTGGAATTTAGGCCAGGTCTCTTTAGTTTCCTCAGGCTCCCAGGAGGGCATCCAAGTGACCTTTGTGAGCTCTTCTCTAGACTGACATTCTCTGTTGATTCTCTGTGCGTTGTTTAGGCCTGTACAGGCGGGACAAGCCCATGTGTCAGCTGCATCTATCACTTGCCTCTGCCCATCAGTGTAGCAACCAAGTTCTTTCATGCCATTTCCAGTGGTATGTTCGTTGGCAGACATCACAGATATACGTATCAAGGTATGGAGGTCCAGAGTTAATAGGTTCATAACCACCAGGGTAATTGCATATCTGGCAGCAAGCACACTCAATATCAGTGCGAGCGGCAGTTGAGGTAGTCGCAGGCTGAAGGCCAGCTTTTTTGAAGAAAGGCAGGGCCCACTTCTCAATAATCATTGGGGCAAAATGGGCGTGGTATTGCAATTGGTGGTGGGTGAGGCTTCTCCTTCCGCCTTTTTATTAACCGTGCAGTTTCTCCAACCATCTATATGGATTATGTCAAAATCATGGTTATATATAGCATTGATGGCATGGCTAGCTGTTTTTGCATTTGTAAGCTTCTGGACTGTGGATTCCTTATACTTCCAGACCTCAGAGGCTTGGCAATGCGAGCTGAGGGGGTTAATGACAGGAGGGATGAGCTCTGTCTCTATATGAAGTTTTAAATTCTTGTTTTTGTGGTTAATGATTTTTGTATCTAGGCTGTGTGGAGTGTTTGGACAGGTAGGAGGGCTGCAGGTGTTGCCTGTCTGGCCAGTATCTGTTGTGCATGGGGAGTTGGGCTGTGTTGGGATGTCGTTAATAGTGCTTTGACTGGCATTTGCTCTTCAACAATTCTGGCTAAGGGGTTGAGAGATGGGCGTGGAGGTGTGTTTCATTGTTGAGCATGTGTGCTTGCTGAGTGGCCCTTCTGCAGGTTAATCCTGTTGAGTGGGCGTCACGACATTAGATTTAGTAGTATTTTGTGTCGAGGTATGAATAATCTGTGTAGGGGTGATGCTCAGCTTACCATTGGAGCAATTCCTTTTATTGGGTGGCTCATCTGTGGGTTGTTTTTCTTTGGCGGTCATTACTTCCTGACTTCCTTAACAGGACAAATTTCTTGTGGGGGAATGTTAACTGTATACATGTATACAGTATACATGTACGCCCCTAGGTAGGGGAGTGGGAATGTTAACTGTATACATGTACGCCCCTACGTAGGGGCGTACAAGGTGGATTGGTCACGTCTGAGGTGGCGTCCAGTATGCTCGTGTCTGTAGTGGGATGTGGAGCGAGGTTGTGATGATGGCACTACTTGTGTGGAAGGGGTGCTTTTTGGTTGGGAGCCTCCAAGAGGGTAGGTATGAGTCGGGGTATTTGGTTCCACATTGAGGCCACTCACATGTTTTTACTTTTTTATAAGGCGGTAATGTGCAAGAGTGTTTGCTTCCGTGTTTTTGTAAAGGGAATGATTTTTTGGATGGAGGATGTACTCAACTCTTCTTCCTGGGGGAGGTTAACCAGTGCTGCCAGTCTGTTGAGTGCTACTTTACATTTAACGTTGACCTTGGAGTATTTGGCTCGTAGCTGAGCTACTGTGATGATGTGAGTCTTGCATGGGGATGTGAGTTCATGGATTCCATTAATTCCAAGGCCCATTAGGGGTTGCATTATGCAGGTTATGAGGGAGGAGAGATTGTGGGGAGGTGGTTTATGCAGGGAGAGGGATTTGTGGATGAGGTCCAAGTCCTCATTGAACACAATTTCCTCATGTTTCATGAGGTGGAGCTTACTAGAGTGGATGCTGATCAATTGGCGGGCATGCATGCAAAAGTTGAGCTGGCGTCTTATGCGCAGATTGGTTCCTTCTTGTTTGGTAAGATAGGATGTAGATAAGAGCTTAAGGTCCGCTATTTGCTTAGTGAGGAGATTGAGGCTTATGGTGCGGTGTCTAGGTGAGGGATCCTCTAGGCTAGATGTGAGTGCAAAAGCCAGGCGTCTGTGGTATTCTACACAAATTGAGGTGCGCCCTAGTCCAAAACTATCAGAATTCTCGCGAATCATTGCTGCTGCCGTGCTGTTCCAGAGTTTGTATTTACGTTCGATAACCCTGTCTATCATGGTGTCCCAAATGGTAAGGTCTACTGGTGTGCGAGGAGTAACTGCAAAAGCATAGGCGAGGCTAGGGATAATGGCTGTATGGATAATGTCAAGCGTTTGGCGTGGGGAAGCATAGGAGGAGTCAAGGTTATCTAGCTTATTCCTGAGGTTACAGGTCATGCGTTAAAATTTGATGCTTTCAATTTAAGTCCATGGTGCTTTGAACTCCAAGATAAAGGAAGGGTTCATGTGATGCAAGGAATTGGGCCTTTTGTCTTTGTATTTCTGTTATTCCTTCAAGGTGTTGACATAGAGCTTGAGTTGGTGTCACCCCCTTTTGATCTTTTCCAGAATGACTGTGTAAAATGCCCGTTGCTTTTGTTTTGCTGCCAGATATTACGAGTGCAGGCCATTCAGAGTAGAGAGTGAGTTTCCTGGCTTGAACTTCGAGGTCCTGGATTGTGCTAGTAGGGCAGAGAAGGTCGTCAGCAAAGGCAGCACTGCTTAATACGTTAGCAAGGTGGGTACCACTGGCATTTTGGCCAGGAATGCAGCTGTGTTTGTGACCACGCCCCCCTACATGTAGCCATCTTAAGAGGTTCCATACAGAGGAAAAAGAGGAATGGCAAACGTGTATCTCCTTGAATTGTAATCTTTCAACAGGGATTTTTTCCAGTGCTATGTCCGGAGGGGCAATCTAACTTGGGTGGTGGCGCTTTAAAGCCTTTGCTTGAAGCTATGGAATTTTATAGAGATTTTTGAAAGTGTCAATAGCATCAGTGGGGAAGCCCAAGTCATACATTATCGCATCCTGTCATGGTCAGTAGTGTTGAAAGCGGAGGTGAAATCTACAATGAGGGCGTAAATGTCTTTCCCAACAAATTTTGCGTCTTCGTAAGTATGAAGCTTATTACTGCAAAAGTCCAAGACAAGGTACTTTCTTCTATTGCAATTGCTTTGAGGTGTGTGAGCTGTGCAGAAAATACAAGGCTCTTTTCATTGATACTTTCAAGCCGTTACATGATTTTGCCTGGCTTCCAACACAGACTATATTCCCTTCTTGGCAAGCTTTCACATTATAACTGCCATTGAATTTAAAGTCAATGCTTTCCTAAATCAAGACTCATATACATTTCAACGTTTTTGTCACAATTGGTTTCATTTTTGATGCTGGTTTAGAAAGTTTCACCAGCTGCCGATCAGCCGGCGCCAGAGTCTTGGGCTGTAGGCCAACCCCCCTTGTAATGTTACAACTTGTAACTTACTGTAACTTCCAAGGGGGGTTAGCCCTTGATACCCTAACTGCAAAATCTGTGATCAAATGACTCTTCATACTATTCTCCTGGGCTTTGATGGGACTTGTTACACTGAACATGCCCTAAACCAGTTTAAACAACATTTGATTTGAGGTACAGACAGCAGAAGGTTTGGAGGGAAGTGGATGCCCTCAGTCCCCGAGAGGTGAACAGGAAAGCGTGACTTCAAGTTACCATCATTTGTGCGGATAACCTTTAAATCAAACAGCACGCACACCCTTTTGTATCCCATCTTATTTGCTTAAGGATCTAAATAAAAGAGTCATGAGGAATGTGAGTAGGTTTAGGCTTCGTGCCCACTGCTTGAAGGTCAAGTCCTGTAAATGGCTGGGTGGTTCAAATATATGTGATAAGTGTGAGTGTCACACTCACGGTGCTGAAGTCCAGGACGAGAAACATGTTTTTTTCTATTGCAATTGCTTTGAGGTGTGTAAGCTGCGCAGAGAACACAAGGACCTGTTCATTTTCTTTTTAAACCATTACATACTTTTGCCCTGCTTCCAAACGCTGGTTTTATTCCTTTCTTGGCAAGCTTCCACGTTTTGACTGATCTCAAGATCAATGCTTTTCTATGTCAAGGCTCGTACAGATTTTCAAATTTTTTTGTCAGAATAGGTTTCAATTTTTGATGCTGTATAAGAATGTTTCACCAGCAGCTGATTAGCCAGAGTCTCAGGCTGTAGGCCACCCCCCTTGTAGCCCCTTGTAAACCCC
The DNA here is from genome assembly GCA_914767535.2 of Dunaliella primolecta. Taxonomy (NCBI): domain Eukaryota; kingdom Viridiplantae; phylum Chlorophyta; class Chlorophyceae; order Chlamydomonadales; family Dunaliellaceae; genus Dunaliella; species Dunaliella primolecta. The sequence continues at coordinate 3,289,099 of OU611753.1, read as the reverse complement.
TTATTTAAACAAATGTGACTGGACCATTAATGTGCCATTAAACTTGCTCGCAAACTTCATGCCCATTCTGTTAGGTATCGTTCCAATTTTAACATATGTCCCGAAGGTTAGGTATGCCAACAAGCTTGTTACCACTAGGCGTGCTATTGAAAACATGAATACTTCTTGCAACCAGGTTATGGAGCCGGGTGCTTCCAGTAATGCTCCAGATCTCCTTAGGCATTTTCTGTTTTGTAGCTTTGTGGTGGACGGGACCCATGGGTGGCCACGGCTCTTCTGAGCCAATGTGTACATGTCTCCTTTTCCTTAATTGATGTAGAGAACGTTTCCTCTGCCCACATAGTTTTTTTATTTCCTTTCTACTCTTTGCATGCTGCGCAGCTGATGAATCCATCCTGTCTCATGAAGCTTCACTAACGTGAAACTTACCACGGCCAGCATTACATATATGCCTAGGCCTGCAAGAGGGAACTTCTTTGAGGACTTCTTTGAGGAACTCCACAAATTTGTTTCAACCGCACCTTGATTTGAAATGTGCGGCATATGCCATGCATGACTCCTATCCTTACTCTCAGGCGCCAGAGCTCTAGATGAAAAGAGCTCGCGAGCACTGCTTTCTGCAGCCTCTTCAGACGAGTTTGCAATGATATCTGCCAACGTGTTAACATGCATGTGCACACTAGTACTGCCAGCTGGCCACTGCAGTACTGCCAACATGAGAAGCTTCGGACAGATTTGAGCACGTATGTCCCTCATGAAGTGATCATCAACTTCAAAAGTTGCGCAACTTGTCAAGTTATTAGGCAACATCAACGTTAATGCCAATAGGCATAGCAGTCCAGGAGGGCGCCGCGGCTGCGGCGTGTGGACTGCAGTGCAGCGCTGCCAGCTGGCCAGCTCCATGGAGTAAATGTATACATTTACTACGTAAGCCTAGCTTGAAGGCTGTCAGCTGAACTGCAGTTGCTGGCAAAGGTATCAGGCTTATACGTATTATATACGGTATACCTGGTGCCTTGGTAGCCTGTAGCTTTAGTTAGCTGTTCAGATGCATACATGTGGGTCACAACTTGCAACTTCAGCATTGATCGTCCCCTGCAGGCCCTGCGCATATATGCGGCCGCCCTCCCGCACTTCCAGGAAATCATATGATTGATGAGCATCATCAATGAAGTACTTTGTTCATTCCCCATTTGGCGGGAAGGACATGCGTTGATTGGATTGAGTGGAACTACCTTATCCTGAACTCTACCACCATTACCAACAGACACGCGCACGACACGCACGCCGACCGGAACGAAATTTGGAACTCAAATGTTTCGGAACCGACATATGTTGGGTGTCTGAAAAATTAAAACATTCCTTCCAGTATGACGCTCCGAAGCCTTCTACATGCTGAGGGAGAGGTGAGGAGACGCGTGCCTGCACGCGTTGATGGCGTGCTTGGTCTGTCGTGCTATGCGGAGGGGGGGCATAATAGGGGTGCTTCCCTTGCCTTCATAGGACGATGGACTGTTGGAAAACCGTAGGGGACGTGCTAGAACATGGAGTCCCCTGTGCAGTACTGGGCGAGATGTCGTGACAGGACAGCTGTCGGGAATTCCGTGAACCGCCGGAATAGAGATGCAAGCCCAATTGAGATGCAAGCCCAATAGAGATGCAAGCCACTGAAGCAGAGATGCAAACTTGCTTAAGCCCAAGGATGGCCGGGGACTTCAACAGACTGGCCCAAACCCAATCGCTTAAGCTTGCATAATACATTGAATCCCTCCCTCATCTGCTCCGCAGTAAAAACCCTGCTGGCAAGCAGAGCAGTCACACACACACACACACACAAACACACACACACACACACAAACACACACACACACACACACACACACACACACACACACACACACACACAGGGGGAAAGGATGGTCACACCAGCACGGGTCGGCCTGGCCTTTGGCCTGTGCCTTGCCAGCGGCTTGGCCACTTCAGTTGGGGCACTTTCGCCCTTTCTGGTCAAGGTTGTACTGAGGCACATGTTTGCAACGCTTGGTTAAGGTCATTGATTAAAACATGGCACCATGCCACGCAGTGTTTTTACCTAGAGCTGGCACTTTTCAAGAAGAGCAATGCTCACCTTCTCCTCCTCCCCCTCCTCCTCCTTTGTTCTCACAGGTTGCAAATTCCAAATTCATGGCATTTGCTTTGGGCATCAGCTCAGGTGTCATGATGTGAGTGGCTGGCTTCTCTCATTAAGAAGACGAATCTCATGAGTATGCTTTTCATTGGTTAGCTTCAGCGCCATCAAGGCTTCCCTGCCTTACGTGGCAAAATATATTGCAGGGAATGAAATCCTTTAGATCTCTATTCTTCAGCTCAGCACCTTATTATTCCTCTGCATTTGCATGCAGTTCTGTTTTGGTTTGAGATTTGCGCCACCGTTAACGCTGAGGTTACCACGACTCACTCTGCTTCAGCATTCTCAAGACCTTCTTTTCTCTTTCTCTCAGCTGTGATTTATGGAAAGAGGCTCTCAATCAAGACCAGCTTTGGGGGCTTTGGCATGGTATAAGTTTGACCTAAACAGTGTAAAGAGAAGGAGCTGACTTGCCTCTAATCGCAGATATGTGTCATTCGTGGAGCTTTTTGCGGGAGAATCCATGGAGGAGTTCCACCATGCCGGCTTTGAAGACACCGTGGCTTGCCGCTATTCCACACTCACCTTCTTTGGGGGCTTGTTCTTCATGTGGCTGCTGGATAAACTCGTAAGTGGAACTCCTCCATGGATTTACATTTACAGGGACATTTACAGGAATCATTTAAATGTAAATTTACAGGGTCCCAACTCATGCGCGCAACTTTGAACTGCCATATCTTGGTGCCCGATCCTGGTACCAGGGTAAAAGATAGTTGGAAAGTGTTTTCTTAAACTCTGTTTCGTCTTTGTACCACAGTCAGCTGACCTGCAGGGCCTGATCTAGGCCAGGTCACAGGCCAGCTGGAGTCTGCAGACACAGCCAGGCTCAGCCAGATATCTCAGCATAACTTGATTCTAATTAGAATTCAAACTAACTAACTTTTGAACTTATTCACTTCAAAAGTTGCAACTGTTGAAGTGAAAAGTTTTCCAGATCTGGAAAAGAGGTGGACAGCTCCCCTATATATATATGCTCTCTCATTTTATATATCTCTCTCTCTATGTATATGCTCTCTACCGGTTTTCTTTCTCAAATCTAACCATGTCAACTATTATTGTTCCTTAAAGTATCACATGTTCTCCCAAAAATGATGAAAGTTGGAGGACACCAGATCACTCTCCTGGCCTCAGATCGCCCAATATGAGCCCACACCTCCAACCTAAGACTATTTATTACTCCCAAAATATTGTTTTTATGACCATATGCATTATTAACATCTTGCACATTGAAAAAAAGGTACAGAGGCTGTAACGAGTATACAAGGCATACGATAGCCTTGTGTTACATCCTACTCGTTATAGAGGCGGTCTAAAATTGACCTTTTTGGCAGCCCTTGTGCTAGTTTTTTTAAAGGGAAATGGCTGACATTCTGTATCTCACCAAGTACAGAGTTTTTTCACTACACTCTTTTTGAAAGGATTTTTTGGTAAAGGACTATAACTCACCAAGAAACACCCAACTTGGTGTAGTGGGTGGTCAGGAATGGAGATTTAGAGATAAAGAAGCAGAGGGGGTCAGCTGAGGCCTAGAATTGCCTTTTTTTGCATGCTCCCAGTGCATGTTCCCTCCAACTGGGGATTTTCAGCCTTGGCATGCTCTGGTTTCTGCAGCATCAAGTTTTTAAAGTTCCTAGTTGGGAAGAACATGCCTAATTAGCCGCGGCGTGAACCCTACTTTTTGACTCCAAAACTCCACATCTGACCACCCACTGCACCAAATTGGGTCATTTCCCTGGATGGAGTTGGGGATGGAGTTGGGGAGGAGGAGGGGTGATTTGGGGTCCTTGTAACAGAATAGTATCATTGCATAAAGATGGAGCAAAACTTTTCAGAAAAGACCTAGTGGTTGGTGTTATGTGGCGATTTCTGCCACTTTCCCAGATCAAGCACCGAATAAGGGTTAACGTGCCCATGTGAGCTTACGCTCAGTGTATCTAAGCACACAGTGCGACTTACGCAAATCTGAGCATATTCTCTGGTAGCTTGCAACGCCAGCAACAATTGAGCTAAATTGTCCCAATCAGACAAAGTGACTGTGAGTGGGCGCACTTTAAATGCAAAAATGGAGCATATTTGGGCACATGCTTAGCTGATCCCCTCTGGTAAAAAAGTAGGGTTCACACCGTGGCTATAAAGGCGTAAATCCCGAAAACTGGGTCTGTCAAGCTCTATCCCAACAGACATCATCTCTACATTTTAAATCCAAGTTTTAGTGTCCCAGGTTATGGAACATCCATGCTGGGAGCAGTAGAAAGTATGCCTGTTTTGGGGGGGAAGTTGTCCAGCTCTGAAAGTCTTCAGTACTGAAGACTTCCAGAGCACTAGTGTTAAAGTTGGTAAAAAGTGAGGGACCCAAGAAGTGTCCCCTGAGCGAAGACAGAGGTCAAAGCTCACAGGTCCACCTACCCCCAGGCGGCCTTGCCCACCCTGTCCCAGCCGAACCACCAATTGACCCTGTTCTTTTTGCAATGGTGTCTGCAATATCACTCAGTGACTGCTACATGCCTGAGGGTAAATTGCTACGATTGGTTTAGTGAGAAAATTACACATTGCCCCCCTCTCCCCCATCTGAGCCTCCTAGCAGCCGAAATTTTTAAAACTTATAATGCAGAATTTTGCCTTAATAGTCACAGAGCAGGTCTGCAAAAAAGTCTTAACAGTGAGACTGGGAAAATTTTTCCTGTGACAGCCCCCCCCCCCCCCCAATTGGCATGTAAGGATCCTCAGGGAACCATCCTGCTTGATGTGTGCTTTGCTTGTTCAGACATCACACACAAATGCCAGCACCAAATCTGTCGATGCACACCAGCATGCACACCAAATCTGTCAAACTGCTCATTTGATGTTGAGGTTAATTTCGACGCATGTTTTCAGGTGCACTTGCTCACAAATAAAGAGGTCATGAAAAAAGCCAGCAAGTTTATTCACGGCTTCACGAGGAGGAACCCCAATGCTCAGGTGGGTGTCCTGGAGGTGCGCAGTTTTGCAAGGTACACTTGCTCACAAATACAGAGGTCATAGAAAAAGCTAAAAGCAAGGCTATTTAGGGCTTCACAAGGAGGAATCCCAATGTCCCAATGCTCAGGTGGGTGTGCTTTTGGTGCACAGTCCTGTAAGGTTGTCCTGTGCAAAATGCAGATAAAGCTCATTGCTTCACCTTGCCAGCCAAAACGGGGTGCAAAGTTTCATACAAATGCAATTATACGAGTGTCCCGGCAACTGCTGGCTAATCTGGCCGTTGCCTGCTTGCATGGCCTCAGCCTGCCTTTGTGCTCTCAATAAAATTTTACAGAGAACAACAAACAAGGAGGCCCTGACTAAAAGGGAGTGCATGGGCCCTGGTTGCCTTGTTGCATACGATAGCTGAAAAATGGTTCATCTGATTGCCTTGGTGCATATGATCGCTATAAAATGGTTCATCTGATTGCCTTGGTGCATACGATTGCTATAAAATGGTTTCATTTGACTGCCTGGGTGGATCATGGAATTATAAGGGATTGCAAGAGGCCTGCAGCCCAGTATCCTGGCTGATCAGGGTTTTGCTTGTTAGGCATCAGACCTTTAGACACTTTTGCCCTGGTGCTTCTGGTTGCTGAAAGATGGCACATCTGATTGCCTGGGTGCATCAAGGGACCACAATATGCCTGCAGCCCGTTATTCAGGCTGATCAGGATTGCTTAGTAGGCATCAGATCTAAAGAGCCTTCTGCCACCACCAATTAGTGCATCTGATTGCTGCACATCTGGCAAGGGCAGGAATGCGTCACTAACAACCATGTATGCCAGTGATTGCATTCTACTGTTTTGGCGTGGTGCAGGAAGCAAATCTGGGAGAAAGCAGGTTACCACCCCATGCAGAGAGGGCTTACAACAAAGATCTGGAAGCAAATAAAGCATTTGACACTGCACAAGAGTTAGCTTGCACCACAAAGGACAAGACTCTGCATGCAGGTACGCAACTACAGATGTAATGGAGTGTTCAGGTCTCTTTTTAAGACCTTGGTGCTTGCATTCTGATGCGCGTCTGACATGCAGAGACGTTGCAACATTGCATGCCGAGACGTTGCAACATGTTAACACGTGTTGCCATTGCACATTTGAAATTCTAGAAAGGCTCAGACGCCATGCTGTACGCATATATTTCGTTGTTTGTAATTGTTCCTGCAGCCTCATTTTATTTTGGTTTTATTCATTCTTGAGCTGACAGGCTTGCAAACAAATGTTCTTTGGGACATGTTTAAATTGGAACAATACAGAGAAGATTAGTAAGGCCTCTGCGCAAGAATGACGGGCTTGCAAACGAATGTGCTTTTCAGGTGATGACGAGAGCAAATTCAGCTCCGATGGCTTCGAGAATCACTCACTGCATGACCAGGTCAGTGCAGGATCATGCATGCAAGGGAAATGTGTGTTCACATAAATGCTTCGCTGCTTACTAAGATACATACATACCGTGCAAGGTGCTGTGCATGGAAAGACAAGGTAAAGCCTTTCCTGCAACTTGTTAAGAGCAAGGCTCTCTGTTAGCCGAGGTGATATATAGCATGGGATGGTGAACATCTTGCTAAGATCTTTTGTAATCAACGCACCTGACGTTGCTGAAGTTGGCATTGCATCAAAAACATAAGTGGCACCGCTTCAAGTCATACCCTGATTGTTTCACTTTCCGAAGCTTACCTGGCTCCTCTCAACAAGCACGCTCCAGGCTCGTGTGCTTATACACTGCAAACACAACGCGCAGATAAGGATCAACTGCTTGGCCCGCGTGTTGATTTGCTTTGTCTGCTGCAGCTTTGCCACCTTCCAGCCTGCCTCATCGTTAGACTGAATCACCTTCCAGCTGCCTCTCTTTCAATGGTCGCTGCTTCCCTTGTAACTCTTCAAAGCTCGCGCTATGCACTTGAAGGTAGATTGGACATGCTGCATCCTGCCATGTGCAAGCCATAAGCAACTGCCCTGATTAGCAAACCAGTGCTGTTGGTGAGGATGTTGACCCCCTGCTCCATGAGTATGCCCTATCACCCGACCCTTTTCTTTCTGGTGGTGTTCTCAGTATTGCTTTCTGACACATAAATCACCTGTGCCATTTCGAAATGAGTTCAGAGCTGGACAACTCCCCCATATCGCTGGACATGCTCTTTCCCGGCTTTCATTCTCAAATCTAAACATGCCAGCCATTATAATTCCATAAAATATCATGTTCACCAAAAATTGGTGGAAATCGGAGGACCCCACATCACTCTCCTGGCCTGAGATCATCCAAAAATGGCCCACAGCTCCACCCTGGGACCATTATTCACTAACAATTGTCTGGGTTTTTAACCCCCACATACTGTACAAACATCCTGCGTGTTCAAAAAAAGGAGATGAGGAAGTCAAAAATTGACTTTTTCGGCACCCCTTGTGCTAGATTTTTAAGGTAGATGGCTGAAATTCCGCATCTCACCAACCACTCTGTCGTCTCACTCCATTCTTTTTGAAATAATATTTATTTGGCATAAGGACTCAAAATCACCAAAAAATATCCAACTTGGTGCTGTGGGTGGCCGGGTGCAGAGATTTGGTGGCCCAAAGTTGCGTTCAAGCCGCGGCTAATTAGGCATATGCGCCCCAACCCTGAGTAGGAAAGCTCTAGCTCCTTAAAAAACATGCTACAATTTGAATTTTAATTGAAGTACTCAAAGTTGGGGCACACCTATGCTAGGCGCATCTTTAAAACACCTGTTTTCTGGGGGGGAGTTGTCCAGCTCTGGTAATATTAGGGAATTCTATGAAGGTTTTCTGATGGGACCGTTTGGCTTCGGATTTGATCAATGGCAAATGTACAGAGGGAAAGCGTGGTCACTTGTGCCACTGCAGGAGCCTCCAAGGGCACTCTGTGTCAGGTGGCAACAGGCCTGCGCTGAGCAATGGGTGCTTGTGCCAATGTAGGAGCCTCCAAGGGCACCCTGTCCTAGGTGGCAACAGGCCTGCGCTGAGCAGTTGCATCATCAAAGCACATCATCTGAAGCTTGCATGGGTGCTTGTGCCACTGCAGGAGCCTCCGAGGGCACCCTGTCCAAGGTGGCGACAGGCCTGCGCAGAGTACACGCATAAAGTGCTGGCCATCTTTGACAGGTAGTGATGAAGAAGCTTTTACATTGAACCTTGAGCTTATCAACTGCCCCTTTTGACTTCTAAGGACAAAAAGGTCCACAGTCGCAAGGTGGCTAACTTTCAAGACATGTTTGTTGTCCCCCCGCATGGTGTTTGAAATGAGTAGGGTTGGCCAATTCTGTATATATTTGTTTCAAATATGATATATACGGAAAATATTTACGTACATACGTATATATTTTGGGCCGTATGTATTAAAATTTTCAACTGTAGCTGCCAAATGGATCGAAGTGTGGCCGTATATATGCCGTATATATCACATATGTATATATGTCATATATATATATATATATATTTATATGGAATTGGCCAACGTTAGAAATGAGCAATGCAACAAGGAAGACCTCCAGCCAGTTGCTAGGCCTGTCATTTACAATGCAAAATAAAGTCTTTGTGTTTTGCATGAGTGTTGGGTTGGCCAGTTCCGTATGTCAAAATCCCAAATACGGAAAAATACCGTAGTTAAAAAGTTTTCTGTATCCATATTCATATTCCGTACCCATGTTTTCTACACTTTTCACACACTCTACGGGGGGCCGGGGTCTGTATTATACCCGTATTTCCGTGCCCCTCCCTATTTTCTCCGTATATCATACAGCTACGGGTCTGGCCAACCCTACATAAGTGTAATTCTAGAGCACTCGTTGCATCGTGCTAAGAATGGGCTGGCATGTTGTTAGACTTCTGATACGCTCCACCGTTGCAACAACTATTTTCTGTGGTTTGTGCTGAGAATGGGCTGATTTATTGCAAGCCTGTTTGATATGCTCACAGGGCAATCCAAATAGCTGCCTCATCTCCTTTTATCACCGCCCGTGGGCACCTTGGACACCTTGCTTGCCTGCAGCCATGACTATGACCCTGCTCTGTCCACACATCATGATGACATCATACATGAAGCTGAACAGGAAGCCGCAGAAGCGCTCATGACTGACCCATATGCACACCTTGGCAGAACAGGTGAGCGCTGTTTAGTGGATGAATGCTTGTGAATTGTGTGCAAACTCTGACCTTCCAAGGAACCAAGAGGCGAGAATTCTTCTTTTCGAAAAGAACAGGTAATGCTAATCAGTCTAAACACTTTTCTCCTGTGTGAGCTCGAGCTCTCCTCTAGCTTCAGCCGTCAATGGGATCTTGAAATCATTCTTGCCTCAGGAAATCAAGGACCAGAGGGGAGGGAAAAGCATGCAAACTTTTTTTATATATCACTTTTAGTGTTGATGCTTTTCTGCCACTCCGGGCCTATTTGAGTGGCGCTCACATTTGGTCCACCATCTGGCAAAGGCGCAGGCTGTGGCCGGAGGCGTCACATGTTGTAGATTCCGTATACGGAGGCATGCCAAAAATCAGGTTGCAGAAGATGTTTTGTTGGCATGTGCCTCAATTACCACTTCATCACGACATGTCTTGTCTTCTTCACCTTACTATTCAAGTTGCTTACAAATTGTGACAAGTAGGGTACGACGTGCATGATTATTTATCAAAAAAAGTATATTACGTAATAAATTACATAATGTTACTTATTACGTATTTCGTACACTTTCTAGCTTCAATTTTTACCTGAGGGTGGGTATGGTGGGGGTTTTGAATCCCAGGGATTGATTGGTCATGCCTCTGTAAGGATATTCTCAATGGTGGGGGTCAAGCACGCATAGAAACATACAAGCATGTACAGGCACACATGCAAAGTTGTGTGAGCATGCAAGCTCGCGCGCTTGCGTGTTAAGGTAGAGCCCAAGGGACGCTGTAACTGCTCTTACTGTGACTGTGCTTTGGCCCAGTGCCAGATATCAAAGGGATATATATCTCTGGAGGTTGAACCCAGCACAAGCACTAGTCACCATGTAACCACCTTTCAACCAACTCCTTGCAGTTGCACACTTCTTTGCAACCTTCTTCGTGACATTGCGTGCACGTGCACGCGCACACATGTACACACACACAACACACACACACAGCCACACGCGCACACACACAGCCACACGCGCGCACACACACACACACACACACACACACACACACACACAGCCACACGCACACACACACACACACACACACACACACACACACACACACACACACACACACACACACGCACGCACCGCCCGCACACACACACAGCGCGCGCACGCACACACACGAACGTTGCCATGTCTGGAATCCTGCGTGCTTGCTGTGCCTGCACTGAGGATGCATGAGCCCTGGAGCAGTTCAAAGAAAGGCAATAAACCAAACTCCTGGCTCGATTGCCTTGTGAGGTGAATCTTGGCCATCAGATGGTGCACCTGCTTCCGGATGGCCTCCCCACCAACAAGCCTGTCACGTCCCATCCGCGTAAATCTTTGTTTGTTCGCAATAGCTGTCGATTTTGCCCTAAATTTTGCACTTAGAGGTCAAGGTGAGCTTTGAGTGTGAATTTTGCACAAAATAAATGTTAATATTAATACCGTACCAGTACTAAAGTATTGCGAGCACACTTTATTGCGAGGTCCCAAAATAATTACATTAATTTATATGCGAGTATTAAGGCTTTGCGAGAGGCCTCAAAAAATTGCAAAGTTTATGAAGTTGTGCATTTTAGCATCTCTATCTGGTTCACTGCTCCTACTCATCCCCCTCATCCATCAGTGGTTTCCTCAGAGGACACCTCCATGGGCTCGCATGCCCTCCCCTTACCCACACGCCTTCCTGCTGGCCAGGAAGCTTGGTGGGGAGGAGCTGCAGCCAAATAAGCTTGGGGCCAGGTGGTGCAGGAAGCAGCCTTCCTGGGCCTGCCCACAGGCCGAGGGGGAGGGGGAGCAGGCCTGGCAGCAGTGGCAGCAGCCACTTGCCTGTCATGCTCATGCACCCGCTGTGCAAGCCCTGGGTCCAGGCGGGTGCGGAGCTCCCTGGGTGGGCCATCGCCCTCCTGCTTCCGCTTGGTGCAGCTCATGTCAAAAAGGGTCTGCTGACGCTTTGCGGCATGGGGTTCCATCCTGGGGTCCGATCGAGGGCGGGTTGTAAACTTGAGTCTTTGCAAGGCTTTCCAAAAAGTAATTTATAAACGGACTTAGTATTGCGAAGAGTGCCAATAAATATTTATTTAAATCGCAATACTCCCAGTACTGGTACGGTACGTAGTTTGCGTGGAAGGTCACGTATTGTTACATGAGCATGTTGTACCCTAGTCATTGACAAGCCTTCCTCGGCATATCCTGGCTACAGGTTTGCTGACAGCACTAGCCATCGGCATCCACAACGTACCTGAAGGCCTGGCCACTTTTATCGCTACCCTCTCCAGTGTGAAGGCTGGTGGAGCAATGGCTGTTGCGATAGCGATCCACAACATCCCAGAGGTTTGTGTGCACGTGTTTGCGCTTGTAAAACAACGCATGTAACCCCGGGAGCCCCCTTTTTTCTTTTCGTTATGTGAGGAGTAGGGTGAGGTGCGCCCAACTAATATTAGTTATGATTGATCGCGTTTCCACTGGGCCCTGTCCAGGAAATTCAAAAACAATTTCCCGGTCCGTGATTCAGTTCTCCAGTCTACCGGAAAAAGAATTTCCCGGCCAGTTGTTTCCAGTGGACATCGTACCGGGAAATTCCCTTGCCGCTTGAGAGCCCTTAGACATGTTTACAATGGTGATTGAAGTCATTTTTAAAAAGTTCCAAAGCATTTGGGGTCTTCTGGAGGCATTTGAATTTCCCGGTCCGCCTGAATTTATATGCAAGGGGGGGGGGGGTCCGCATATAAATTCCCCGGTCCGGAAAATTCATCTACCGGGAAATTCATTTTCCCGGTCCGCCCAGTGGAAACAACTTTTTATTTCCCGGTCTGCCAAATCAATTTTCCGGTCCCAGTGGAAACGCAGTCATTAAAGAAAGATTTTTACATTAGATAATATTACATGTCGCTCATGTAACATTAATTTTTCTAAGGTTTCGAAAAATTCACAGCCGGTCTGGGCCAGTCCGGCATTGATACAAATGGGTAAATCACGAAGCAAGCTTTTAAAAAAGGATGGTGACGGCGGGGTGCGCTAGATTTGTAGGAGGTCCCCTGCTGAGGCCAAGGGCCACCTGAAGACACACTGAAAGAAGCTGAAGGAGGGCTTCTGGTGTGGTGATTGTGTCAGAGCAGGAGCAGGAGCCATGCATGCTGAAGTGCAAAGGCTTAGGTGAGGTCATGAGCCCAAACAACCCCTCGCAAACATGCAAGCATCACAGCTATATGTATATATATATGCAAGCGCCTTCGCAAGGAGGTGGAGGTGACTAACTTGGATGATGGTGATGGAGAAGCAGGCTCCAGCCGCCCTGTCAAGCGCCAGGCGCAGTATCTAGGTAGGAGATCTCCCACCCCCTATGCCTAGTTGACTAGCGAGCAGATGCCTTCTTAGCTCAAGTTCTGGAGGTGCCCTGTCTGGAGAACTCAAGCGTGGCCAACTTAAATAGTTGAACAACCACTTGCACAAAGCAGCTACTGTGCAATTGCACACAGAAGTGCTGCAGGAGGTACCCAGTTTTGGATGCTTTTATTTGGGGCGCTTGAACAAAGCTGCTATTGTTGTGCGATTGCAGACAACTGTGCTTGTATCATTAGCCATCTCTGCTCATTTTTATTTTACAGGAACTTGAACTGTAAATTCCTGGGGTGCAAAAACCCCGCCACATTAATTTTGAAAATAATTCTTGAATTCTGGGGTTCATTTTACAATACCTAATATTATATAATGTATTAAACAATGTAGGACTTCAAAAATATAATATTATATAATATTATAAACTGCACCCTAGTGAGGAGGGACTCCTGCACACACAGTGACTTCTTTTCCTGTTTTCTATCCAGTGTATAGACACCAGACAATTTGTCCGCCTTCCTTGTAGGGTACAGAACCAATGCTCTTTTTAGACCTTTGAAATTCATACTTACATAAGTATGAAGTTTGAAGCCTGCCCAAAGGCGCCGGCAGGCTCTTAGATCACTCGGTGCAAAACTGTCATAAGAAAAGCATTCAGTTGCCAGTGGATGTTTCATGCAAGCCATGCGTAAGGAAACCACTGCCAGTTTTGGTTTGTGGAATAACTCATACCAGCCTGACCTAAGGAAAGGAATCAGGTGTATTTGGATGACTCACGCACACTCTTGATAAACTCGTGCAAGCCCATGCATTAGGAGCCCAATCCTAACCCAGAGCATGCGCCTGAACCCAGCACTCTCCCTGCGTGTTTTGCTGTATTCCTCTTGCTAAGCCCTTAGAGATTAATTTGCGAGTTAGGTCATTTAAGGGTCGTTCATTTGCTAGATATGCCATTAATCCATCCGCAAGGTCGATCGCTCTTATTGCTTCCTCATCTTTTGCCCATGTGTCAATGCCAGGGTATCGCTGTGAGCATGCCATTCTACTATGCCACTGGTTCCAAGTACAAGGCCCTCCTGTTCGGTACCCTCGCTGGCTTTCCCCTGCCACTTGGGGGCCTCATTGTAAGTGCTGATAGCTTGTGGCTTTTCTATCCAGTCTGTTTGGTTTTACAGAATGTGGACGTTTCCCTCGACTCTGTGGCTTTTGATTTTTTTCAAGCTTGTGTTTGCCTAAAGTGGCAATATGTGCAAGCAGCCTTGAGGTTAGGAATTTGGCCAGTTGAAGATGCCAGGCTGGCCCTAATCCTTCATTTACCTCTCTCCAACACACCAGAGGCCTAATAGCAGGATGCAATCTTCTCAACTCCCTGCCCACACCCACAACCTCGTGTATTAATACCTTCTAATATAATCACCCCTAGGCCTGTATAGAACTTGCATCTGTCTAGCTTCAAAATGAAGATGATTTCATAAAAAGTGTCGAGGATCCCATTCTGCTACTTCTATCTTTGTGCCGAAGAATGTGTCTTCTCTGTCCAGAAAAACGATGAAACAGGGCCAATGATGACTAGGGATCAGCGTTGGCCTATAGTGCTATATCGCGTATCGCGCTGAATAGCGCTGTAGAAAACCCTCATTTAACACTAGATGCCTATCTATAGGGAGCAGCATTGTTTAATAGCGCTATCATAATAAAATGCTATGTAACGATACGTAGTGCTGGAAAACAGGATGTATAGTGCTATATGCCGATCCCTAATGATGACACAGTGCCAAGCAGCAGAGCAACTTTCTTCATGCATCACTGCTCTTGCAAAACCCTTGTCCCTAACCCCGTGCTCCTCCTTTAAGAATTCCTAACCATCACTGCTCCTTCAAAAACCTAACCCCTTGCTCCTGCAAAACTTTAAACCCTAACCCCAAAACCCCGCGCAAAAGTCAGGCTACATGCTCCAACTTGTTCTGGCTCAAGCGCAACTCATGCTCAATGGCTTACAGTATTGTTGTCACGCACACACGCGCACACACACACACAGGCGTACGGCATTGTGGTCAGCTCAGCAAGTACAAGCGCCCTCATGTTTGGCCTGCTGTTCGGCTTAGTTGCGGGCATGATGGTCGCTGTTGTGTTCATGGAAATCCTACCGAATGCATACCTGTAAGTCCTTTGAATAGGAAGCATTTCTTTGACCGAAATTAGCAGGTTTATCTGGAGGCATGCATCCAGGAATCCAAGGGGCAACATAGTTCACGCTTGGCTCAAAAGATTTTAGAAAGAACAATGTTTGTACACTAAGGGTCGATCCTGTTAAGGATTTTACGTTCAGAATCCTAATTGGTATGAGTCTTGGTGATTGGAGGAGGTGCGTTGGGGTGGGGTAGGTCGAGTGGGTCTCAGTTTTTTGGGATCCTCCTTTTAAAACAGTTGGGCCATTGTACATTCTAAATCTATAATCATATTCCGGAGTTTGAGCCCTGTCAGTGAGCAACCTTTAGATGACAAGGGGTGTTGATATGCGTAACGTGAGGTCTGTACAATATGGGCAAGGGTGTGGGCTGCGGGGGTTGTGTGGAGGCAAAGGTTCGGCAAAGTGATTTAAACTACCAGAGTGGAGACAATGTAAGGTGTATATTGTACGGTGAGCTTAAGATGGGCATTTGAGGATTTGCAGGCCAATCGTGAGTGCATGGCAGGACAGGTATGCATGAGCTTCTGGAATTCAGGGTTTGCCAAACAACTCACTTTAATGGGTGTAGGAGGCATATGGATGGAGAATTCATTGGCATGGTGCCCATTGCTTTTTTTATTTTTTGCACTCTTTGTTGATTTCTTATTTAGTGTATGACGCAGGCTTTGGCAATGGGTCAAGCTTGAAAGGTTTATGGTATTAGTAAGTGCCGACAATTGTCGTTATTCAATTGGCAGGGGCCTTACCCCTAAACAATTGTGATTGCTGCCAGCATGTTGGCCACAATACATGCCCAATTTCATTGCGGCAATCAACTTTCCGGTGATCGGTTGTGAATGCTATCAGTGTATTGATTAAACCATAATGCATTCCCGCCTTCCTTGCGGTAATCATCTTGATGTTTCACAGTTTTGACATACGCTTCAAGATACTTGGGATTGCCTATGTTAGCATGTCTGCACCCTGTGTGAAACATAATGCAAAAGCATGTCTGCACCCTGTGTGAAACATAATGCAAAAGCATGTGCAATGGTCATAGCTATCATAGGTGGCACAGATCTATATTTTGTGCTTCTGCATCACATTTGCCGAAAGTATGGTACCTCAACGAGCACATCCTGCTGCATCTGCAGGTTTGACCCAAGGAATATATGGGTTGGCAGGGGTGTAGCCTTTGGCTTTGCAATCATGGCCGCCAGCCTGCTATTGTTTGATGTGGAACATTAGGTGTACAGTAATGTGGAGCGCCTAAGGTGTAAAAGAAGAAAATGATGTAGGAGGATAAGCCAATAAGACACATTGGCCCGGACGACTGAAAGGGATGGCGAGTCCCACTCACCAGGGAGCTGAATCAAGTGGGTGGCTAGAAGCTCCAGGCTCCAGATCCTGCTGTGAGGATTGCTGATACTACATGGTGTATTGTTTTACCGGTCATTCTGTACGTGTATGTTCTTAACAAAACGTGCATGTGACTTGTAAGTCTTATGCAGTTCTATATGTTGCTGCTTTGAGGGCTCTAGCTGATTTCCAGAGCATGTGGCTTGCAGTATTTTTCTTCATACGTGCATTGAAATGTCTGGTTTCAAGCCAATAAACATTGTGGTTGCCTGACCGATGTACTTCTCCAAAGATGAGTCCCTCTCCCACACTATATGATCCCCCTGATTCAGCAGGGCTGGGTGAACCAAATATTACAGCATTTTGTGTTCATCTGTAGTATGGTGTCTTAAAACAAGCGCACGTCCTGTTGGCGGATCAATCCGAGGCAAGCCCAGTGATTCGAGGGCTTTTTGCCAGGCCATGCAATTCCGGCCTCCATGGAGACAATACCCAGAGGGCTCCTCAGCCAGTTGCTTTAATTTGAATGTGCGCGCGACATTCTGGCTGATGTTGTCTTTCGTCTGAAAGGAGATACTCGACATTGCTGATAAGCTGTGATATGAAGAAGCGAGCTTTGTACCAAGCAGTATCTTAACATGCACCATACCCAAGTTTAAGCTTTAAATGCATGCAAGGCACTGCATGAATCCCAATCCCAATTCTGTGGTTGATTTGTAATTGGTACTGATCTTGCTTGTCCAATCAAAACAAGGGATGAGAAAGGATTGGGAGAAGGTGTGCAGCCTGGTATCCTGAAAAGCAGAGACTACCAGCATAAGCAGAGGGTACTGGCTTGCTTGCTTCTGGGTCCTGCATGGGCCTCAAAGACATCTCAGGCTAGAAGTTGCAGCTTATGCTCGGAGAGGGTTCATGTCCCTGTCAAATGTTACAGGGGTGCAGGGAAAAAGAAGGCCTCCAGTCGAATCGACTGACTGCTAGCTGTCAAGTGTTAGCCTTCTTGTGTACTGGGTCTGAGCTGCCTGGCATTATGTGCTTTTATGGTCTTCTATTCAACATTATTGATTGTGCACACCTCCAGGCGGCAGTCCACTAGCATGGGAGTTACTGTTTTGATCTGCTTGTGGAGA
Source organism: Dunaliella primolecta (assembly GCA_914767535.2). Taxonomy (NCBI): domain Eukaryota; kingdom Viridiplantae; phylum Chlorophyta; class Chlorophyceae; order Chlamydomonadales; family Dunaliellaceae; genus Dunaliella; species Dunaliella primolecta. The sequence goes on along the minus strand of OU611753.1, from coordinate 3,271,757 downwards.
GGTGCTTCATGTCTGAGCCCCAGGCTTCTGGTGTTTTGTCTTCCTGTCCCTCTTGGCCTGCTCATGAACCTTGTAACTTTCATGAACATGTGGGAGTGAGCAAGATGTACACAGGGAATATTTTGCCGTACATCTGAAATTGCGGACATTTTTTATTTGACTGGCACAGCCCAGCAGGATGAGCCAAATTATCTTGTTAAAGGTCAAACCTTGCTGTATTCTTGTGACTTAACCTTGGCGGAGTGAATACACTGGTTTACACAAAGAAGCCGTCAGTCAAAACGCATGACTGCTTGGCTAACGTAAGAAGGAAAGCATCAACAAGAACTTTCAGAAAGTTATAGATCAGGCGTAATTGCAAAGGAATCAAATTCGATTGATAGAGGCACTTCAGTAAAGTAGTCGTAGTTCAGGCGTAATTACAGAAGAAGTAGATTTAGATTTACACAGGGGGACCTTCAGCCAGACTGTTCGGCTGATCGGCCTGTGACTGGTCCTCGCCAGCCAACATAATGTCCATAAGCTCAGAAACAAACGAAAAAAGCTTGGTGTTGTGTTGCAAGAGGAAATCAGAAACATCCTGGACACTGGCTTGTTGTAAAAATGGTTGCTCCATTGAAAAATCACCAGAGAAACAGTTGAACATAATTGCAGTAGAAGTAGTAGTTCAGGCGTGATTGCTACACAGAACACTAAGAGCAGAAAAGATGTGTGGAGCAATAAGAAGAGAAACGCAGTTGTTGTAGCACATACACTTAGGATGGTTTCTGAGACAATGCAGCAAATGAATACGAGACTGAATCTGCCAGGACCAACCGACCGCATACAGAAAGAAAAGAAAAACTACGTAGGCAGAGGAAACTCTCCCTACATCAATTAAGGAAAAGGAGACACATTGGCTCAGAAGTTCCGTGAGTCCCCTCCACCACGAAGCTACAAAAAGAAGACTCTAATGGCGATCTGGAGGGTTATTGGAAGCACCCGGCTCCATAACCAGGCTGCAAGAAGTATTCTTGTTTTCAATAGCACGCCTAGTGGTAACAAGCTTGTTGGCATACATGACAGAATGGGCATGAAGTTTGCGAGCAAGTTTATTGGCGCGTTGGTGGTCAAGTCCCAGTTGTTTAAACTGGTTAAGGGTGTGCTCAGTGTAGCAGGTCCCACCAACACCCAAAAGGATGGTGTGGAGAGTCACATCTTTTGCATTAATGAGTTTGCAGAGGTCTGCATGCTGCCGCTGTGCCGCCTCCAACTGTTGTCCAGGTCTCGTGTCTTCACAGTACTTGATTTCAATCAAGTGCACATGCCGCTGGTTTACATTCATTTGGTGGGGTTGCATCACGCGGTTGGCTGTTGTGGCCCTCAGTGTGGGGTTGTGTCTGCTGCGTAACGCATGATGGTGTGAGCAGGAGGTAGAAGGAGAAGAAGTGGGTTTGGCTTTATAGGGAGTAATCAGTATAGCATCAGGACGGCTGGAGGTGAGTCTAGATCTCTTAGAAAAATTTCTTGGAAAGAGGTAAGGGGGTATAATTCTGTTTGATGCATGTGCAGGGATTTGAAGGTTATGCTGCGCCAACCTATCACCACTCCCTATGTCCATGTTAACCAAGCCTGCTCCCCACGGGCTTTTGCTAAGAGCTTTGATGATCATTCTTCCAGCAACATTGTGGCGTTCAGTTTTCATGCTGGAGATGATATGATTTTGGCAGCCTGAAAGCATGTGGAGTGCGCTGTCTAATTGATGACAGCCTGGGAGAGGGCATAGTGGGTCAGTAGACCTTTTGAAACGAACCGCATGTTTTTGGTTATAGAGGGTGCCAGTGCGATATTGTAGGATGGTGCGCTTCATGGGTGTGGATATACAGGACATGTTCCTAAAGGCATTGCTGATTTTCTTATCTACGTGTGGTAACAAACTCTGATAATATGAGTAGTAGCCTGTTTTGGGGTTGACATATCCAAGTCTGTGTTTTGTATGCATATGAGACTTAAGAGCATTTTGAAGATTGGGGAGGTAGGTGATTTTAGGATTGGGTGTACGAGCTGTGGATGTGCCAGCATTGTGTTCTTTTTTTTCCTCTTTGGCTAACCAAAATATATGAGAAAAGGGATTTCCGCCGGGGCCTGCGCTAGGGATCCCGGTATCAGCCACATTATTATTGGCTTGGCTTGCTTGATATTTTGCAATAGCATCTGCACATTCGTTACCAGCAATGCCATCATGAGATTTTACTTTGTAGAAACAAATATTTGTTTGTGAGTTGCTAATGAGGGTAGATATGGTTTTTAGGACATCCCCTTGAATATGTTGTTTGTGCTTCTCTGGGTAAATAAGTTGTTTACGTATTTGATGAAGAGAGGTGAGACTGTCTGAAGCAATGTGTGAATAAGAGTGTGTGATGGCAGCAGCAATTGCTGCTAATTCAGCTCGACATATGGTGTTGGTAATTCCAGCACCATTGGGCTCGACAAAACTTCTGCTATCGGTGAGAGGACAGTAGACTCCTGCTCCAATTTCTTGTTTGCCATTCTGGATTTGACAACTACCATCAGTGTAAGCCCATGTCCTCCAGTCAGGGACTTTGAGCTTGAGGGTTGGACAAGATTGGTTAGGTACAAAAAGTTCTTCCTGATTACCTACGTGTGGAGAGGTAAGATATCTAGATATTTGTTGTTTGTCAGAGGGGAGGCGTTGGCATTTATTGAATCCAGGCATATCAGCATGCATTGTATTGAGAGTAGAATGGTTGCCTATACTGCGCAGCTTCCAGTTAACTTCTGGTACAGCCGAAGCCAGGCCTTGTAGCCAAGCTGGGTTATGATTGTTTAAATGAATCCTTGCAGCTGTGTTCCAGCATACAAAGAGGAGTTGGGCAACATTTCAGAGTTTTGGCAAAGTAATAATAGAAGCACATTGACTGCCATGCTGTGCGAACAAGCATCAGGGAGGCCCAAAAAATGTGAGGCAGAGAAATAAATAAGTGTGGAGGAGCGCACGCATAATGAGAGGGTAAAATATACCAAGCATTAATAGGAAAAAGAAGGCCTCCAGTCAAAACGGTTGACTGCTAGCCTGTTCATAAAAAACAATAATTCATGTAGAAAAAGAAAAGGCTTGTTATTACTTTGATATAAGAAAGAAGAGATCTGATAAGATTGAACAAACATGGGGATGAGTGCATTTGAGAAGAACGTGTTGTTCATCCTGCACATCATCTTGGACATCACATAGATCACAAGCAGGGGAAACAGTGTCATCCCATGTGGCCTGCTCGACGTTCAAGGTATGGACACAAAGGCGAAACCGAGCCACACTGCGGACAATGTGTTTGGGTATATCCAAATAGAAATGTTTGGGCAGAATATAAGGAGAATACGTGATGTGTGCAGGCTTGGTTGGGAGAGCACGCTAGTGATGATAAGCCATTTTTTTGCTATTTGTGTCTCGTGGTTCGTAACCAGAAAACTGTCTCCAATATGCTAGACGGCGAGACCTACAACAAGCTGACTCAAATCCAAAAGATTATCAGAGCGTATCTTTTGCTGAAAGTGATGGGCATGATGTAAGCCATTCATGGCAGACAATAGATGGGATGTCCAGCAGGAGGAAGGAGCTGTCACACACAGAGGTTCCATCCTGCCAAACAGTCGATTCAACTTTCAAAGTATGAGCATTAAGCCGGAACCTGCTCACATTACGCTTAACTTGCTTAGGCAAATCCAGAAAAAGATACCAAGGCAGGGGTACATAGGTTTGACGAGCGTTGCATGCAAAAGGAGGAGCAAACCAAGCTTGGTAAGAAACAAGTTTATTGTTGTTTCCTCTGGGGTCCACTGACTCAGCTTTTCTCCAAACTCCTTGCAACCTGTACCTCAAGTCTGCACTAAACTCATTCATGGAAATAGCACCTCCTGACCTCACAGCCTGCTCAAAAATTTCAGAACTAAGAAAACCTTGGAAGGCTTGAATTAACTGCGCTGTCCAGCACTTGTTGTCCTTAGATTGTAACTTCGAATCGGCTTGCATAATGCATTGTAAACTTCCAGAGGGGACTTTTTGAGCGTGTGCCCAAATATGCACTTCTTTTTGCATTTTTCAGTGCGCCAACTCACAGCCACTTCATCTGATTGGGACAATTGTAGCTCTAAATTGTAGTTGGCATAACAAGCTACAAGAGCATATGCTCAGATTTGTGTAAATCGTCCTGTGTGCTTAGGTTGGGCTAGAGCTCACATGGAGCATGTAAACCCTAGTTATGGGAAAATGGCTGAAATCGCCACATAACACCAACCACTGGGTCTTTCACTCCATTCTTTCAACCTCATATAGATGGATGGAGAGCTGCACAGTTAATAAAAAAGACGGAAGTAGACCCCTCATCCACTACCAAGTGCAATACCACACCCATTTTGCCCCGATGATTATTGAGAAGTGGGCCCTGCCTGTCTTCAAGAAAGCTGGCCTTCAGCCTGCAACTACCTCAACTGCTGCTTGCACTGATTTTGCGTGTGCTTGCTGCCAAATATGCAATTACCATGGTGGTTATGAACCTATTAACTCTGAACCTCCATACCTCAATATGTATATCTGTTATGTCTGCCAACGAACATACCACTGGAAATGCATGAAAGAACTTGGTTGCTACACTGATGGGCAAAGACAAGTGATAGATGCAGCTGACACATGGGCTTGTCCTGCCTGTACTGGCCTAACAATGCACAAAAAATCGACAGAGAATGTCAGTCTAGAGAAGAGCTCAGAAAGAAAGAAAGAAAAGAAAAACTACGTAGGCAGAGGAAACTCTCCCTACATCAATTAAGGGAAGGGAGACACATTGGCTCAGAAGAGCCGTGAGTCTCCTCCACCACAAAGCTACAAACAAGGAAAAGCTAATGGGGATCTGGAGGGTCACTGTAAGCACCCGGCTCCAGAACCTGACTGTGAGAAGCATTACTATTTTCCATCGCACGTCTAGTGGTAACAAGCTTGTTAGCATACTGAACCAAATGTGCATGGAGTTTTTGAGCAAGTTTATGGGCCCGTTGATGGTCCAGTCCAAGTTGTTTAAACTGGTTAACCAGAACGTTCAAGGTATGATCAGTACAGCAGGTCCCACCAACACCCAGAAGGATAGTGTGGAGAGTCACAACTTTAGCACTAATGAGTTTGCTGAGGTCTGTTCCTTTGTTCTTGCGATCCTGTTTGTTCTCTTCAAAGAACTTTTGCACAGTTATTTTCTTTCTTCCCCTCTCATAGAATTTTTTGGGCGAATCAGGCGCTTTCTACTATTCTCAAGCTAGCTCTGAGGATGTTTATCATTTCTTGCAGAAGCAAACTAATGTGACTTATCGTTTTATATCCGAACTCATGGATATTTTTTGTGTGGTTGGAACAGTTGAGCAGACCGAGCAGCCAAACTACCTGGCTGAAGGTCAAATCCCATTATGGTCCCGGAAGGTCAACCATTGTAACCATTAAGCTGCACACGGCAGGTACAGCTATGTAACTCTTTCCTTTCCTTCTGCCAGATAAAAGGCAGTGGAAAACTCCCTACATTATTTAAACTGATGCTGGCAGATGCATTGGTGGCTGTTGATGCCCGCAGAAAAGAAAAAAAAAGCGCCAGCCAAGAAGGCTGCCTGCACAGATGCAGTGGTGGCTGCTGATGCCAGCATTCACATCAGTCACTGAGTGGCCAAAAATCTCACGCTTTTTGTGAAATCAAAGATACTTCAGACCTTGCAGAATCCTTTAAGAAAATACAAGGACCTGTTCATTGATCATGCTTTCCTAAATCAAGACTCATACAGACTTCTTAGATTTGTGTCAGATTTAGTCTCAATTTTTGATACTGGTTGAGCTTGTTTCACCAGCTGCCATCAGCCAGAGTCTCGGGCTGTAGGCCACCATTGTAAACCCCCTTGTAAACCCCCTTGCTCATTGATCTTTTTACCATTACGTACTTTTGCCCAGCTTCCAAACACTGATTTTATTCCTTTCTTGGCGAGCTTTCACATGTTGACTGATTTCGAGGTCAATCATTGAATGCTTTCCTAAATCAAGACTCATACAGGTTTTCAAAATTTTTGTCAGAATTGATTTCAATTTTTGATGCTGGATGAGTATGTTTACCAGCAGCCGATCAGCCAGATTCTCGGGCTGTAGGCCAACCCCTTGTAACCTCTTAAATCCTTTAAACTGTGCCCTCTGCCTTCATAATTTTCCTTTTCTAATGGTTACTTTTAATGGTTAATGGTTTTCTATTCCACCTCTTCCCCTTGCTATTAGGTGTCAATAATCACACGGGCAGCCATGGCTGGGTTTGATCGTAGTGCTGATTGTAGAAGGTATCGCCATGAGGTGCAAGGAAATGCCCAGCAAGGTGTGAGATGCTTTGGCGAGAACGTACAGAGGTTACATAAAAAGAGAGTTCGAGATGTGTGCAGGAAGAAAGACTGCAACATCTCCTATGCCTCAAACCACTAATAATATATGATACATTGCCACCAACAACTACAACAATTACAAGCCTGCCATGATATAGAGCAGTTGGCTGAACGCTTTGGTGAAGGTCCAAGGGCTGAGCTTGGTTCCACGCAAAGGATGCGAAAAATATGCAGCTATGCCGAACTAGGTTGCTGCGCTCCCGAATCAGAAACCTGCAAAGAAGTTGAAAAGAGCAGTTAATCAGGCAGTTAGCATGCATTTGTGCATCGGGCATGCAAAATGCAGATTGACACCAGCAACACGTTTTGCATCTCTCCTCCAGCTGAACAGGAGGCATTTTCTCATGGAAGCAGGAGAGCAAAAAAAAACAGTGGACGTCATGTCAAACTTATTGGGCAACACTGATTTATTACAAGGTCCTACAATAACTTCATTGATAAATTTACGAACATCAAGGCTTTAAGAGGTCTGCCAAGAAACTCAAACTTAACGGTCATCAAAGCTCTTAACAAAAGCCCTTGGGAGGCAGGCTTGGTTAACATGGACATAGGAAATGATGATAGGTTGGCGCAGCACAACCCTCAAATCCCTGCACATGCATCAAACAGAATTATACCCCCTCACCTCTCTCCAAGAAAATTTTCTAAGAGATCTAGACTCACCTCCAGCCGTCCTGATGCTATACTCATTACTCCCTATAAAGCCAAACCCACTCCTTCTTCTCCTTCTTCCACCCGCTCACACCATGCGTTACGCAGCAGACACAACCCAACACAGAGGACCACACGAGCCAACCGCGTGAGACAGCCCCACCAACTTCATGTAAACCAGCGGCACGTGCACTTGATTAAGTACTGTGAAGACAAGAGGCCTGGACAAAAGTCAGAGGCAGCACAGCGGCAGCAAACAGACCTCAGCAAACTCATTAGTGCTAAAGTTGCGACTCTCTACACTATCCTTCTGGGTGTTGGTGGGACCTGCTATACTGATCATACCTTGAACCAGTTTAAACAACTTGGACTGGACCATCAACGGGCCAATAAACTTGCTCAAAAGCTTCATGCCCATTCTGTTCAGTATGCTAACAAGCTTGTTACCACTACCAATGGAAAATAGTAATGGAAAATAGTAATGCTTCTCACAGCCAGGTTCTGGAGCCGGGTGCTTACAGTAACCCTCCAGATCCCCATTAGCTTTTTCTTGTTTGTAGCTTTGTGGTGGATGTAGGGAGAGTTACCACTGCCTACATAGTTTTCCTTTCTTTCCTTAACGGAGCCCGCATTTTCGCGCCTCTTGCACTAGCTCTCTGCGAGAGAAAATTATACTCTTCTCCTCCTTTCATCACCTGCGGTGTCCCCTGATACCTCATCCTCAGACATCCATCAGCTCACTCGCCCTAGCCTGCCCACGCCCCTTGCACCCTGGCCCTGGAGCCCCTTCCTTAGCTGGGTGCTGTGGGGTTTACAAACTCCTCTGGAGCAGGGTTTACATTAACGCCCTGCAAGCACTGCTTTCCCCATGCTCCCAGCTGCTGTCTCAGCTGCCAACTGCTCCATGCTAGGCAGCTCCAGCTTCCTCACGCTCCGCTTGGTGTATCCCATGTCGAAAAGGGTTCTCTGCCCTTTTGCAGCAGGGGCTGTGCATTTTGGGGTCCGATGGATTGCTTCATATAAACCTATACCCTTTACGAGGCCTCGAGAAAAGTAATTTTCAGACACTTCATATTGCGAGGGGCATCAATAAATATCTATGTGTTTGTAAACTTCCCAATGTTGCTTTGTTACCATTGTTACTTTTAAATCCCCCATCCATTTGTGCACACACTGCACCCAGTAAGTCAATTGCAGTGAAGTTATGGGGTAAAAATTGAGTTGCGGATATGCATGCACACCTGTCCTGCCAGGCACCCAAGAGTGGTTTGCGAGACCACAAACTGCCATCCTAAGCTCACCATGCTATTGAGCATCTTTTATTACCTCTGTCCTAGAAGTTTGGACAGATCTGCTGCACCCTGGCCTCCACACCTCCCGCAGTGGCTAACACCCATGCGCATGTGGCACTGATTCTTGGTCATGCAACTGAACCCACCCTTTTAACCACATTGAGTAAAAAAAGGTGCCAATTGGCCGGTTATGGGCCAAGGAATCCAATGGTACATTACAATTCCTGAATTTGAATAGAAATGGTTCAAACGAGTTTTGTAGCCCAAAAAGTCGAACCCCCCTGCACCTCTCCCCCCCTCCTTTTTACTTTCTCTGATTTGGCTCATACACCTGTTGACAATGATTAATCCCAAATCATAAGGGTGTCGCTGGTGTGTAAACCCTAAATATTAAGCTTGACCACCTTGGAGATTGGAATTAAAGGTAAATAGCGCACCATAGAAATCCTCATGCTTCCTAAAAATATTCCTATTTTTTTTCATTCTGAATTTTGCCTGAGTGGTCTATGCCAGATCAAAGTTTGGCAAGAGATCTGAGCTCAAATATTACATTAAGCCTTTTACAATAAAAAGGTCTGTCTATGTAACAAAACAAGAAAGCACTTCCTGAGTGTTAACATAATGCTCAAGGGTCCACCTAATGCTCAGAGGTCCACCTGTACCCCTCCAATCGTCCTCACTTGCCCTGGTCCAGCCAGATCACCAATCAACCCCATTCCTATTGCAATGGTGCTATCATACCACAGCAACAAGAATGGGTTGGTCCAAAGTTTCTCATCTTTTGCCATAGTAACCCCTCTTTCCAATTTTGGGCACCCTAGCCCTCACACCCGATTCCTCCTAAACCGATTCCTCCAAAGCTGATCTTTCCTAACCTTCCTGTGCAGAGTCGAGCCTCCGTTAGTGTACAGAAAGGCTGCATAAAAATGTTTGGTGCCAGAAAGGATTGAAAGGTTTTTGGAAAACGACGCCCCCAAAACAGGCCCTGTGACACCTCCCTGATTCCAAATACATTGCTTTTAATTGGGTTGGCATGTGCCGTCCAAAAGTAAGGCCTCCTGCAGCCTCTTACGCAGAACGAAGAAAGAGAGAGAGAGAGAGAGAGAGAGAGAGAGAGAGAGAAAATAGTTGTTCATGGCCGATGGCATCAAATAAGACCTGTCCGTCCTGTCGATGAGTCAATTGCACACTGCCCTGCTGTTTTCCTATTGCACGCTTGCTTGAGGAAAGAAAGGGAACATTTCCTAACTTTTCCTTCATGCACTCAGCCAAAAGTTGCATGGCTGATCTTCCCTCTTCTTTTCTTTTCTTCTCTTCTCAAGTGCACAATGGTAACAACAGAGCTGCACTGACCTCGCTGAAATGTGGACTCAGGGGTTAATCAGGATGCATGCACCTTGGCTTGCATACATGCCATCAGCTCAAATCAGGATGCACGTGGATTCAAAGGTAAAAATAGGATGCATGCGCCTTGACTGACACACATGCCATCAGCTCAAATCAAGAAGTGCGTACCTCAGTGTTTCCTTTAACCCGACATACCATGTCGTTCGACATGAGAACAGGCTTTTTCGACTTTCCACATCGACATGAAATTGACTTCCCCAGGGAGTCCGGGAGCCTGTGTGTGGGGACGAGCTTACCCCCCCTTCCCTTCGAGTCAAGCTGTTTTGGAGGCCTTGGGTGCATCTTTGAAAACCAAAATCAAAAAATTTGCAAGCTCAACTTATGAGCAATGATGGCACAAATAACCCAATTAACCCAAATAAGGCAAGGGTTTGAAAAGGTCAGAGTGATGGGGAGTACTTGCTGAAACTGGGTACTGCTGGCCCAACCAACAAGTTTCAGGCCAAATGGTACAAAGAAGAACCCGAGGGGCAGCTCCATTGCTAGCAGTGGCTCACTGTCTGTACCCTGCACTGGAAGGTGACCTCGCACAAGCTGCATCCTGCCAAACAGCTGACCCTTTTCAGCAAGGGCAGCAAGGAGAGCAGCAGTAGCAAAGGGTACGAACCCTTACGCAGCTAGCAGCAGTGATGAGTCAGATGACAAGCCAGAACCAATCCACCCCTCCCTTTCTCCTCTGCAAGGGAATTTTGGAAGGAGGCAGAGCACTTAGGGGCATGCCAGTGGTTTGGGGAGGGGGTCAAGCTGGCAAAGCTGGTCATGGTGATGGTGCCAGGCTCAGTGGAGGATGAGCGCATGTTCAGTGCCAAGGAAAACCTCCGGAACCCCCAGCGCAAAAGGCTAAAGCAGCAGCATCTGACCTGCTGCGCTCGGGGGTTCAAGTGTCCTGATATTACTGTGGAGTCATTCCCATACGCAGCTACTATTGGGGAATGGCTCAGTGTTAGGAAACGGCATGGAATAAAGTAGCCGCAAAACGTGGGTAAGGGGCAAGAAACAGCTGATGTGAGTGTGTGAACAAGTTAAATTTTGAGTTTGAAAACGCGTGAGTGGTTTGAATTGCGGCCAGAAAACGAAGAATGGCACATTTGAATAAAAAACCTTGTCTCAATACATGCTCTCATTGGCGCCGGGCGGGCTGGGCTTTGAAAAGAAAAGACATGAAATTTGGATTTTGAAATTGCCACTTTGGGGTGAGACATGAATAAAAGGTTCTCCAAAGTCCCTAAAAAAACACTGGCGTACCTTCGCCAGCATACATGCCATCGGCTTAAATCAAGAAGTGCGTACCTTGACCAGCATACATGCCATCAGCTTCAATCAAGAGGTGCGTACCTTGACCAGCATACATGCCATCAGCTTAAATCAAGAAGTGCGTACCTTGACCAGCATACATGCCATCAGGTGCCTCTTCCTTGGGTTGAACACTCTTTATTGGACTCAGTATATGCGTAGCCGGACCCTGCCCAGTCCAGAAAAAACACAACCCCTCCTCTGAGTAAAGGGTGTGAGATACATACATGTCACCTCAAGCATTAAGTCAAAGGTCCTAAGGCAATAAGAACATGTGTTCTGGCTATAAGAACATAGGAACACACACGCACAAGCACAAATACACACACACCTGGCCCGAGACGATAATCTTCAGCCGTTGGGCGTCCAAGGCGGACACCCCACATGAAGCTGTTCCACCCACAGCAGCAATACCTAGCGAGATGAGGGGCTTGTAAGTGGGAGCCTGGAACACATTAGAGGACATAGCATCAGGTGAATAGGAGCAAGTATGAAGCTGCACAGCACCAGCACAGCAACAACAGCAACACCAGGCTGAAGCTGCACAGCACCAGCACCAACACAAGGCTAAAGGTGCACAGCACCAGCGCAGCAACAACAGCAACACCAGGCTGAAGCTGCACAGCACCAACACCCCCCACATGCTTGTCAGCACCACTGTAGAAAAGTTCACCTTTCGATGACCACAGTGGTGATTTATTGATTGCATTGACAAATCACCAAAATGATTGCAATGGCGAATCACCACAGTGATTGCAACGAAAAATCAAAGGCCCACCGGCCATAAGCTGCGCAGCACAGACGCTGCCTGCACGCTTGTCAACACCACAGCATGCACGACAGGCACGCCTTGTACGTATTGCCTCATGTGTTAAGACAAATGCACCCACCAGGCTCAAACTGCGCAGCACAGACACCGCCCACACGCTCGTCAACACCACAGCATCCACAACAGGCACGCCCCCCGCAATGGCGGCACTGCTGCGTGCAGTCGGCTGCGCCAAGCCAGGAGCTGGCAAGCGGAATTGAAGGCTCAACGAGTCTGCTACCAATGTCATGCGCAGGGCATGCTCCACCAGCGATCGGTCCTGCACACAGAAAAGGAGCGCTGATCTGAGCACAACATAAGTCACACCGAACAGCAATGTCGTGCGCAAGGCGTGCTCCACCAGCAATCGGTCCTGCACACAGCAGAAGGAGCGCTGATCTGAGCACAACATAAGTCACACCGAACAGCAATGTCGTGCGCAAGGCGTGCTCCACCAGCAATCGGTCCTGCACACAGCAGAAGACGAGCGCTGACCATGAGCGCAACACAAGTCACATTGAGGGAAATTAGCAGCAATGTCGTGCGCAAGGCGTGTTCCACCAGCAATCGGTCCTGCACACAGCAGAAGACGAGCGCTGACCATGAGCGCAACACAAGTCACATTGAGGGAAATTAGCAGCAATGTCGTGCGCAAGGCGTGTTCCACCAGCAATCGATCCTGCGCACAGAAGACGAGCGCTGACCATGAGCGCAACACAAGTCACATTGAGGGAAATTAGCAGCAATGTCGTGCGCAAGGCGTGCTCCACCAGCAATCGATCCTGCGCACACAAGACGAATGCTGACCATGAGTGCCACAAGTCATTTTGAAGGAAATTAGCAGCAATGTCATGTGCAAGGCGTGCTCCACCAGCAATCGATCCTGCGCACAGAAGATCCGTGTTGGTCATGAGCAGAGCATAAGCCACCGCAAGCAGCAATGCCATTCGCAAGGCATGCTCTAGCAGCGATCGGTCCTGGGCATGGACGGAGAGGACTGATCATGAGCTCTGGTAAGAGGCATTGTGGGCTTTACCGAGCCTGCCATCAACGTCATACGCAAGGCATGCCCTGCCAACAATGGGTCCTGTTCACAGAAGAGGAGCACTGATCATGAGCAATGCAACAGTAGCATTGAGGGTTAAATTGTTGTTCAGCGTTCCAAGTAGCCTGCTGAGCGCACGGAAGATGGAGGAAGGCAACCAACAAGGTTCGCTGTACATGCAAGCAGAATAAGTTTGGCTTGCAGAAAGCAAAATGCGGATGGTGCAGGGATGGCTTGCAGAGAGCTGGTTTGACTTCCAGAGAGCTCAGTGCGGGAGGCACAGGATCATAGCGACGCGCCGCCAGCTTGTGCTTATCTTTGAACGCACATCTTGTGAGCACATAAGTGCACAACCTTGGAGTGCACATACCTGCAATACAGACGGCTGCCCTCCCAGGATCGCGATGACCTCTGCGCCGTTTTGGGTGCGCAGTTTGCACCGCAATGCTTGACAGCCTTCAGGCAGGTTGGCCGGCACCTTCGAGCACTGGGTTGACTCTATCAGCTGCGTGCATGAGCGAGAAGAAAGCAAGCAACTCGTGAGCAACCAGCCGGCTGGGTGCCAGCGAGTTTGGAATTATTGGAACCTGGAAATCAATCTTTGCAAAATTAAAAGGGTGTCTGTTGGCTGAGTGGGCTCTCTGGAGGGCAGGGATGGCTGGCCCGGAAAGGAGGCTGCCTATGGGAGTTTGAATGCAAGGGAGCGGGATGCAGAGTAACAGATGATCTCCCTTCACTCAGAGGTGAGCTGAGTGCTTGCTGGACCTTCATCTTGTATCCACCCTGCCGCAGGTGTTTGCTCCAAATGTGGGCCGACAGGAAAAAGTTGCTGCAGTCAGTTTAGGACCCTGCTGCGCTGCACTACCAGTACGACAGTTGCTGGGAGCGGTAATGCCACAATTAGACACAATTTGACCCAACCAACCTACTTTGTAAGCCAATGTCTCCATAACAACCCATTACGAGGCTAAAGAAGCAAAGGAGGCAAACAACATGACCAAAAAGATGAACAAAGGTTAAATGTGGTAGAGGCAACTGAATTTGCTACCCTTGCAACTGACTGTCCCCTCTCTGCTGGAAACATCCAGAAGGAGGGCAGAAACCTCTGCCCCCCCCCCCCTTTGGGCTTGAGTCGCATTTGAATCACCTGATCCCACTCAAGCCCATTTCAAATGAATATGTTTGTGACCATCATTGCACACGCATGTCTTCTTTTGAATCTTTTTCACATACGAAATATATCAGCAACCAGCGACCCCTGCCCTGGATGCTGCCTGTCTGCTCTTCCCATTACCATTAGCCCTTGCATCCCCAGTGCCAGCAATACAGGGACTACCTCTTTGGATGCATCCCCAGTGCCTCATTGAATGCATCCCCAGTGCCTCACTGAATGCATCCCCAGTGCCAGCAATACAGGGGCTACCTCTTTGAATGCACCCCCAGTGCCAGCATTACAGGGACTACCTCTTTGGATGCATCCCCAGTGCCTCACTGAATGCATCCCCAGTGCCAGCAATACAGGGGCTACCTCTTTGAATGCACCCCCAGTGCCAGCATTACAGGGACTACCTCTTTGGATGCATCCCCAGTGCCTCACTGAATGCATCCCCAGTGCCAGCAATACAGGGGCTACCTCTCTGAAACCCGAGACCTTCCTCCATACAAGTTGACAAAGTTGTACCCAAGTTCTGGCCTGAAATCTGTATTACCTCCCTCCCTTACCGCCAATCCTTGCATCTGCAGCATCAGCAACGCCCGCACTGCCTCTCCAAGGTAGCTGAGGTCATCCTAAAAACAATCTCTACCAAGATTCTGGCCAGACCGCTGCCCTTCCCCACCCCCCTTACCGTCAATCCTCGCATCTCCAGCACCAGCAACGCCCGCACCGCCTCTCCGAGAAAGCTGAGCTTTGAACTATCTATGAGTGTGGAGTTGCCTGTGAGCAGCAGCCGCAGCTCAGCTCTTGGCGCCAGCAACCGGATGTCGGCCCATCCTGAATGAATAGGATCAATGACAAAGTCTTGGTAAGCGCATATACAAGGAACAGGGTTACTGGTTCTGGCACTGTTACACTGTCATGTGGAGTGTAAGTCAGCGCAGGCAAGCAACAGGGTGGGACCCTTGCCGCTTGCAATTCTTCGCCCTATTACCTGCGCGCACGCACGTGCACACACACACACACACACTCTCACTAGCAGGGCTTCAAGCCAAGCTGAAAGTTGGGGAGGCTAGCTTTGCCTGTCACGAATCAAAAGATGCAGTGCCTAGGACAACACCAGCAAAGACCAAAGATAAACCACATGACAAATGCGATTAGACGTCAGTTATGGCCCATAAGACTGGTGGCCACGCATGCCTTGGAAGGCGAGGTATCTACCAAGCAAATTGCCCTTTGGTTCTTGACAATCACTCGACGTGAACTAATTTCACAAGGCAATCCATGCAGACCATGCATCGAGCTAAAATTTATATGCCATGGCAGGAATGCGCGCCTAGCACCTCGCGCTAGCAAGCTTTCCTCAACAACCTCATGATTCCTGAGGCATTGTAGTCAACAAAAGGGTAAAAAATAATTGCATTTGCAGGTTTGGAGATCCGATGACCCACTGGCAAGCTAGTCTGGCAGGCTGAAGCCTGGCCCGCAAATGGATACAGCAGCTTCTTGTCAGGCCATCCTGAGTTTGCTGGCTCCCGGCAAAGTCGACCGGTCTGTCAGTTGGGAGTTGTTCCCTGACTCGGAGCCCAAAAATTCACTTTTTTGTCTGCGCACATCCCTACCAACAGGACCTCTAAAAAACATGGCTTGCCAGACTGGAGCATGGCAAGAATGAAGAAGCATTGTTTTCATTCACCCAACCCAAATCCTGAGCCACCAGATTCAGTTGATGTCCAGGCCCCAAAAGGATCATGAAAATCACCACGCAATATCTGGCTCTGCATACCTGGGACAGCAAGAGCTAAGCCCATGGCAGTGTCTACTCCTGGGATGCTGGGTGAGGGGATGCTACTGTTGTCTGGGAGGGTGGCTTTAATGGGGGAGTAAAGGGAGGGGAGGCTGGGCGCCAGATACTGGTTGTCTGTGATGGTAGTGCAGTGTGCTTGGACAACATGGTTGGCAAGCGCAAAGGCTTCGTGGATGCTGGATTTGAGCGACAGTACCGCGCTGAAAAACGTATGGCTGAATTGTGCGGCTACCACGGCTGGCACGTGGTTGCCCTCCGGCCAAACAATGGCATGCTGCACTCCAGATATCTGAAGCTTGGCACCTGCAGGTACCAAGAGAGGGGTTGGAAGGGGATGGAAGACGCACCCTCCAGTCAGCACACTGCTGGAAGTCTAGGAGACATAGCCGATGAGATACCGGGCAAGCACGATGCCTGAAAGGAGCCCTTTGCAGCGTTTAAGCGGTAAGCTACTTGCAAAAACGCACACATACACACCTATGCTATCCTCAGTGGCAGCATCCAGGTAGACCGATTGCAGACCCGAGCAAGCACTCGCGAGTGCTTCCGACGGTTGCAGCCCGTCTGCGTGTGCAGGCGTGTGCGACATGAGATATGTACAATTGTTTTAACCCCGTGAATGTCTCGGAGTGGGAAGCCCTTGAAGGAGGTGACCCTGCTGTGAAATCGAATGTGCACACCTCTGGCCAAACTCTTCCTTGCACCCATCTCACCCCTGAACTGTACTGGCCCCACTAGACCAGTGACACTGTTCTGCTCGTAGCTGCTGCTGCCTGCCACGTACAGCAGGGTGGGCTGGAATTCTTGCAACGTGGCTTTGAACTCCTCAAACGTAGGATCCGTGACCAATTTCACCTGCATGGACGTTTAAGAAGCCAAGCCATGAGGCTGAATCATTAAAACATACCCATTGGGAAGGTTAAGAGACCAGGTTGGCAGTGCTCGTCTCCATGCGCATCTCCATGCGCCAAGCCATCAAGCACAATAGACAAGTGTTTCCGTCCCATGGACATTTCATGCAGGTGATGCTGAAAAAGGCCCATGCTCGAACAGTGCAAGTGAGCACCGTGACTCATCTCTTTGCGCATCATTGGGGGCATCATTTCAGAACTGATGCCCATCAACCAAAGTGCGCATCATGGATGCATGGAGACATGCACAATGGCACACCAGCATGCTGCATACAAGTAGATTGTAGAAGCATGCACACACCTGCACCTCTTCCCGGGCATGGCTGGCAAGCTCTCTGATGGATGAAGATGCATCCAGGTGGGCAGCATCCTCAGGGTGCTTGGGGAACACGCAGCCAAGCACCTTCATGACCACTAGCAATAATAAAACACCTTAACACAGCTTGAAGGCTGGCAACCAAACTTCCTCCTTGGATGGGCCTGCCAAATCTTGCTGTCAAACAAAGGCACAAAAAGAGCAATGCGGGAGGAATGGTATCTGTTCCATTTTTTTGGGAACTTTTTGCGGTCAAACTTGTGTCATCCACCGAGATCAAAGGAAACCCACCGAGCACTGTTCCGTAAAAATAAATCATAATGTCGGATCCTGTGAACAGTGCTGGGAACACACCCAACCAAGACCTCAGTTTTGAATTGCGCAATGGTCCCGAAAATGAGAGCAACCAGGATGACTGGGACCAGCTTGGTGGGAGGCTTCATTTTCTTATGTCTTGGTCAATTCCTTTGTGTGTTTGGGTCAACAGCCTGTGATGTCTTGGGGTCGTCTGCTTGAATGTGCATGCACACACATGGAGCTGAGCCCAGTTCTCCTTTTTGCTGCAGACCGCATACTGGAGAACTACAACTTCATTTGCCACCCTGAGGTTCGCGTCAAGTTCAAACAGCAGTAAGTCGTGTTGGTTTGCTTGCCTGGGCAAGCCTGTGCCAGCTGCCCTGCTAGCAAAGCGTGCATCCCGGGTAAACAAAGGCTTTTTCATGGATTGGGTGCAAAACAGAGCCCTTCATCTATGGCTGCGCCCTGAGGTTTTTGTTGCAGGAGCATGAGCACCATGCACTTGTACTGCATTACTCACTAACGGTTCCAAATGTTAGCCACTAAGCCTGGTATAAAGACAACTCTAGGATTTCTGCCACCCTGCTTGACAAGTTTTCTCAATTGCTTCAATGGATAATTATTTTCTTGTTCTGCCTGACAGTCTGTCTCACCAATTCAGGAGGTTTGCAGCTGTTGTGCTTTAGCAAATCAGCAAAAATATTCTGTGCAACTGATGAACAATAACAGAACTGATGAACAAGCAAACAGAATTGATGAAGTACAAATAAGAGTGGCATCAATGGGCAATGCGCCTTCAGGTTTACAGGTTTATAAGAGGAGCCATCAGTCAAAATGCATGACAAATAGGTTATACTGGGCAATGTGGCCTTCAATATTCAATTGAGTTGACACTCAGAAGCTGGTTATAGTGTTTCCAGGTTTGCCAAATGATAGCCTGCTCATAGCGTGCCAGCAGCAGTCTTTCCTTGTTGAAGAGCGAACTCTGCCTGCAGTCTTCACTGGTTGGAAAGGAAAGGGCTACATAGCGGTACCCGCCTACTAGGGTATCTTTGCTGGAGCAGACATGTCTTCAGTTGCTGGGGAGAGACTGTCTCTCAGAGACAAGCAGTCTTCACTCGTTAAAACCCGTTGAAATGTGTGCTGATTCAATCCAGCAAGTCCACCAGAGGAGTCATGAATTGCACAACTCACTTGCAGGATCAAGAACTACTCTATAGGCGTGGCAGTTGCCAAGCCATGGCAGCATCGCTCCAGGGTGCGCGTCACGGTGAGTTCTCTATGTTCCCAATGTTTTCTTTTGTGAGCAGGGCTTGTTCTTGCTACATGGCCCAATTGAGAGAGGGGATGCATGCTGCTGCAAGCGAACTAGAAGTAAGTTTTTGAGCTCACATACACGTACACATTCATATGGACTCATACACAGACGTGTAAATGCAACCCTACAAGCAATCTCGTATGTGCCAAAACATCTTGACGTGCAGCCCTTCATGTTCTCTTTCTCGTACATGCAGTTTATGATAGAAGGTATTTTTTTACACCTCTTGAACAATTGAAATGCAAAACCAACTCTAAACATGCAAGTTGTTTAAAGGTTTAAAAAAGGCGGTTGCCAATACTCGAGGCAGTTCCAGTGGAGTGAGAGCCCTGTTTAGCGCCCTCCTGATACACTTAAAAAGTAGGCTAGTTTTGCCAGTACATTGCCTGAAAATGCCTGAGAATGTACAAAATGCAAACACACACCACATGCATGCAGCTCAAGCTCAACGAATTCAGACGTTTGCAGCTTTGCATGCGTGGAAACACATGACATGTGTGCCATGTGCGTATGGCTCTGCATGCTTGGAAACACATGACACGTATGCCATGTGCGTACAGCTCAGCTCACTGTGTATTAGAATGCAGTGGTTGAGGGACATATTGGAAAAAATGGATATTGGGTCGCTCTGATCCTACAAGTAATTGACCATTTTATTTTGAATTTACTTCTGTGTAGCTCAAACTCTGACACAAACAAGAACACCTTTACCATGCGCACGCAGCTCAAGCCCACAGTGGACCAAAGTGCTCTGGCTGGGGTGTTACAGAAGGTGCTGCTGGTGCCCACACACGCCCAAGTCTGTGCGTTCTCCAAGAAGCTGCAGTTTGGGTGGCTACGGCTGCAATTCATGGCAGGTGGGCAGGTGGGCATGACCCAATGTAAACAGTCTCAAAAGTCACACCATTGTGCCACTTGACCAATTACTTATCTACATGACTTCGCATTATTTGTTCATGTGTTTTCATATTTTTTTACTTGGGTCAGGGTGTAAGATGTAAACTGTGAGTGTTTCAGAGTGCAAAGCAGCAGGGCCACAAGATAAACATGGATTGCAAGTGGGGGCATGCAATATCATCAATTATGGGGGCAGTGTGTGTACATGTGTGTACAAGGAGGTGTGTGTGTGTGTGTGAGTGTGTGCATTCCTTCGAGCCACTGACAAAGGGGACGCTTGATTGCGTTCCTTTCCATAGGGACACACAGGTGGACTAAAACCCTTCAAATCTGATTGAAAGGTGCTGCTATGCTTTCAGGCGCCCCGACACTCGCTCAATGATTGTTGCCATTGACTCGTTGCCTGCGGCAAATGCCACCTCTTCCTCTCATCAACTACTCTCAATCTGTTGCTTGCATGCATCTGTATAGTTCATACATTTTTCTTAGTTGCAAGGCATTCATGAATCGGTACACTTGCCTGCACCCGCAGGCTACAACTGGGCACGCAAGACTCCAACTTTGGACTACAGGTGATTCGCACAGACACATAGTATGTTTGTGCCATTTGAAATGTATTGTGTCTGAGCTTTTGCCACACGTGATTACTGTCCAGGAGCTCAGGCATGTTGCAAGTACTGTGGCCATGGACGTGTGCCAGAGCTTGCCAAGGCATGCGATGTCACAGTGGCAGAGGGTGTGTAGAATTGCAGGCAGGCCAGCTTGCCGAGGCATGAGGTGTCACAGTGGCAGAGGGTGTGTAGAATTGCAGGCAGGCCAGCTTGCCAAGGCATGCGATGTCACAGTGGCAGAGGGTGTGCAGAATTGCAGGCAGGCCAGCTTGCCGAGGCATGAGGTGTCACATTGGCAGAGGGTGTGTAGAATTGCAAGCAGGGAGCCATTTGTCAAATTCTCAAGCTGACGAACCTTCCCTCACATTCTGCCATTGGGCTAAAGCAATCAGGCCAAAGCATTGCAAAAGCTGCGTGCTCTTGCATGAGCATGAGGTGTATCCTTGAGCATCGGGAGCAAGGGAAACCCTGTTGAAGATTGCAGTTGGGGGGTGGGAGCATTGGTCATCTGGGGAAGGAATTACGTCGCCAATACGTCAAGAAATGGTTTGTTTTGAGCCCCTTCTCTTTAGACTTTGGGTTCATTTTTGCTCTATTTTATTCACACACTTCTTGAGCCCTGCAGCCTTGCTGAGGAAATTACAGTCAACACTGAAGTTCAAATGGTGCTCTGAAGAGAAATGCTGCATTGTGTGTCATGGTCTTTGCAGGCTGACCACAAAATGGAGCGATGAAGGACGTCTGAAGAGGAAAGAGAGGGTGAGTTTAATATGGGGTCGTGCGCATGGTTTGCTCAGCCACGTAAATATTAAAGCACAGTGGAAACAAGGATGCAGAGCACATTAAAGCACAGTGGAAACAGGGATGCAGAGCACATTAAAGCACAGTGGAAACAGGGATGCAGAGCACATTAAAGCACAGTGGAAACAGGGATGCAGAGCACATTAAAGCAGGGTAGTCACAGGGATGCAGAACACATCAAAGCGCAGTCATCACAGGGATGCAGAGCACATTGAAGCAGGGTGGTCACAGGGATGCAGAACACATCAAAGCGCAGTCATCACAGGGATGCAGAGCACATTGAAGCAGGGTGGTCACAGGGATGCAGAACACATCAAAGCGCAGTCATCACAGGGATGCAGAGCACATTGAAGCAGGGTGGTCACAGGGATGCAGAACACATCAAAGCGCAGTCATCACAGGGATGCAGAGCATGTCAAAGCACAGTGGACGCAGCAATGCATGCTTGGGGCACACTCAATTTCTGCTTCAGCAAAGCTGGTTCAGTTATCTAGATAGCTTGTCATCCCTGCAGTCCTGGGAGGGTTGATAATGACTGCAGGGAGGATGATAAGAACTGTTGAGAAGTAGGCATGCACTCCACCTTGTGCCTGTCACTGTGCCTGCCACTGTGCCTGTCAAGCATGCACTTCACCTTGAACTGTGCCTGCCAAGCATGCAGTCACCCTTGCCAGCGGGTGATAGAGAACTGCAGCGGCATTGGGGGAAATCCATGAAGAGGCTTCTCGCTCCAGCAATCCCATACAGCCAACAAGTGGTAGTAGAGCGCTGCTGATGAATCCTGTGACATTGCTGTAACACACTCAATGCCATCCATTCACCAATCCATTCACCCTTCAGTTGATGAGCAGCAAAGGGGATATGTACGCACATAGTTTGGCTCAATTATGCAACGTGCACCACGCCCAACTAACTCCATTTCGAACTCTAGTCCTGGCTCTGTACGCTTTGCAACCTCTGAACGCTGTACCACTCAACTCACTCCATTCCACATTTTGTCAGGCTCATCCATGTCACGTGTACTGCACTTCAAGTGACTCCATTTGAAGTACTAGTCATGTCCTGTGGACATGCACTCTGGTTCATGCATGTATTGCGGTGCCACACTCAACTCACTCCATTCCACATTTTGTCAGGCTCATCCATGTCACGTGTACTGCAATTCAACAAGTAACTCCAATTGAAGTACTAGTCATGTCCTGTGGACATGCACTCTGGTTCATGCATTGTACTGCGGTGCCACACTCAACTCACTCCATTCCACATTTTGTCAGGCTCATCCATGCCACGCGTACTGCACTTCAAGTGACTCCATTTGAAGTACTAGTCATGTCCTGTGGACATGCACTCTGGTTCATGCATTGTATTGCGGTGCCACGCTCTGTGCGCAAGCACCCAGGCCCGTCCATGGCTTATAGTAACTGATGCGCACACGAAACCAAGCAGGCTCATGGGCGCACATAGGCACACAGAAAGGCTTCCAACACCCCCCTCCCCCTTGCAGTACCAAGTGGCGGATTCCATGCTGCTTCGCTGCAAATGGAACATGGACCTCCACCTGCCTGACATGGAAGGGTGAGTTTTGAGTGTGTTCCGCCTGCCTGACTGTGTTCCATCTGCCTGACTTGGAAGGATGAGTTCTGGTTGTGTTCCATGGAGGGGTGGGGTGCTTTGTTCAAAAATAGTCATCTGCCTGACATGGAAGGGTGAGTTTTTTGGTGTGTTGTCTTCGAATGTTCATCTGCCTGACATGGAAGGGTGAGTTTTTTGGTGTGTTGTCCTTGAATGTTCATCTGCCTGACATGGAAGGGTGAGTTTTTTGGTGTGTTGTCCTTGAATGTTCATCTGCCTGACATGGAAGGGTGAGTTTTTTGGTGTGTTGTCTTCGAATGTTCATCTGCCTGACATGGAAGGGTGAGTTTTTTGGTGTGTTGTGTTCGAATGTTCATCTGCCTGACATGGAAGGGTGAGTTTTTTGGTGTGTTGTCCTTGAATGTTCATCTGCCTGACATGGAAGGGTGAGTTTTTTGGTGTGTTGTCTTCGAATGTTCATCTGCCTGACATGGAAGGGTGAGTTTTTTGGTGTGTTGTGTTCGAATGTTCATCTGCCTGACATGGAAGGGTGAGTTTTTTGGTGTGTTGTCCTTGAATGTTCATCTGCCTGACATGCATAGGTGAGTTCTGAATGTGTTCTAGGATGTCCATGTAAGCAGGAGCTGAAGCAGGAGAGCAGCAAACTGTGTAGTGTCCCAGGGTGTCCTTAATTTAGGAAATTTCTTTGGGTGGGGGCCCTAAACCCTCTCTCCCCCCCAATAAAGTGTTCCGATCTGCTCGCATCGAGATTCTGCATCCATCAGCAAAAGTGTCTTAGAAAAAGCAGTAAAATGGGAATGTAAGGTGCAATGCAAAATGAAATCGAACTCAAACTTTCCAAACTGTTGGTGAAATCCATCGTTTTCTATGTCGCCAATTGGTCGGATACAATGCCCTTTGCAAAATGGGATCTCTTGACATCCACTTAACCCCTCTTATGACCCCTGGTACCCAACTGACGGACCTTTGTTTTTTCCCCGTCTTCAATTGTGCAAGGGGGCCCCTGGGGGAGAGGTTGGGGGCCAGGCGGAACCCCCTTGCTCCCCCTCGTCTACAGGCAGACATACAATCTAACAATTTGCCGAACCTAGAACTTCATTGAGCAGCTGGCAAACTTGTTTTTGAAAAACTGGCGAAAGATACAACCCTGATGCAGTGTGTGGCCTTCTGGCAATGAAAGCCGCGGGACCATAAGAATACCACTGCTCAAATGCTGCTTCAATCTGAGACTTGAAAATTTTTAGAGTGTTTTTGTGAACCCTGCATCTCCGGTGCGAAGCTGGGCAAGGTTTCAGCCCTGCAGGACCAAGCTCATGTGCTGGAGCGAGAGAAGCGCTGCAGGGAAGTGGTCAAAGCACTCCGCAAATTTTTAACCAGACCACTGATTGACCTCGTTTTATCGTTATCTGCATGACGCCAACCTGCAATTCGGAGCTAAATTGAGGGAGCAATCTCGCAGCATGGGCAGATTGAAAGACGTACCCACCGCGCTTGCTATCATCCTATCATCCCATAGTTGTCTTCCATAAGCATGCCTCGAGGACATCCCCACAAAATTTGACAAATTAGCATCATTAGGCAACCTAAGAGCTGGAGTGCTGGTCATTTAGTGACACAAAATTGAAAGTCAACCTACTTCTGCCAAGGGGGTGTAAAGCAGCCTTTGAGCAACACTTGGCATCTCCACATGCCAATGTTCCGTCAATTTCAACGTTTCAGGCAATAAGATGTGTCCAGCATGCTCAGTGCACGGAGCATGGAAGCAGGCAGGAGCTTGAGTGGCTTAATGGTGATGTACTTGGGGGTCAAGCTGTGGCTTATACCTCAAGCTGAGCACCTAATTTTGTTTTTAGTCACAGGTTCCTGTGAGTGATCTGAACAGCAAGATTCTATCATCCTTCAAGTGCCTTCGCACATATGCCCAGGGTGCATCCTGCAAGACTGGATTGACCCCTTCCCTGACTCAGTCCGCTCAAAATGGGTTCCAATGGAGGGGGCTCAAGCCCAGAATGTGATTGACCAAAACACGTAGTAAAAACCTTTGACCCCAAAGTAACGATCGAACAGATGATGGGATCAAGTTTATTTGTTCACAACCGTTCTTGCTCCTAGTACAAATTGTGCTGGGTGTGTTCTCTGCAAAATGGATTCCTATGTTGACTGTATATCATGGAAGACAGTTGCCATGGGAAAGAAAGTGTTGAGGAAGCCAGAAAAAGATGGAAGATTGCACGATTCCTGACTGAGGAAGACTGTGGAGGTGTGTTGTGTTGCCTGGTGTCTCCTTTCGAGTAAGATGAAGGGTTGCATGATCCCTGACTGAGGAAGACTGTGGAGGTGTGTTGTGTTGCCTGGTGTCTCCTTTCGAGTAAGATGAAGGGTTGCATGATCCCTGACTGAGGAAGACTGTGGAGGTGTGTTGTGTTGCCTGGTGTCTCCTTACAAGTAAGATGAAGGGTTGCATGATCCCTGACTGAGGAAGACTGTGGAGGTGTGTTGTGTTGCCTGGTGTCTCCTTTCGAGTAAGATGGATTGCATGATCCCTGACTGAGGAAGACTGTGGAGGTGTATTGTGTGTTTCTTTGTGTCTCCTTGCAAGAAAGATATTATTATTATTATTATTATTATTATTATTGTTATTGTTATAAGAAAATATCAAGATGTTATATGGTAATAAGATGTTATATTATAGGCTCTGTGCTTTTGAGGCGTATGGCTCCAAACGCCTGTCTGCCATACCCAAAGCTGCCTGCAGCGTCCATCTGCACAAGTACAAGGCGTGATCTGCAAATGACCGGGTTTGGGTGTGGAGTTGGGTGAATTCAAATGTTGCTTGCTTGCGTTGATTCAGAAGGTTACCTCTGTGTCAATCTTCATACGATCATCATCATCATTGTGTGATGATGATGATTGCGTTGATTCAAAAGGTTACCTGTGTCAATCTTCATACGATCATCATCATCATCATCATTGCGTGCTCCATTGGTCAGGTCGGGTTTGGATTAAGTATGGGTGACATTTAATCTTATCAATCAAACATGTTAAAACGTGGGTGTGGGAGGCACTTTGGCCTTTGGGGTCATAGACCATAACTTTGAGCCTGAGGTTGCGTTTGTGATTAGCCTTTGAGGTCCAGCAAATTATTTGGACGTGTGTTTGCCTGTAGGCGCGGGGGAGGAAGGGGATGCCACCTGGCCCCCAACCTCCCGTTCCACCTCTTCCCCTTGCCCCCCTCTCACAAGTGATGTTGGGCAAGGAAGGGGAAGGACAAGGGTCCATCAGTGTGGTATCAGGGGGATGTCAGGGGGTCCTTTTTTTGCAGAGGGCTTACTTCTATGAACCTCCAATCTAAAGTTTGCCAACAACTTAAAGGAGTTCTCAAACAAGAGGGTGACACGCCGCTGATGCATCTTTGTAGCCCAAGAAGAAATGCATCCTGAGTCAGCAAGAGTTCATGCTTTACCAAGTGCGCAAGTGCCTCAAGGGCACAAGCCCCTTTGCTATGTAACTATGTGTCCTGATGCTGGGAGCACTGTTCTTTCGGCCTTGCTGATTCTTACCAGCTCTCGCTGCATCCAGGGTCGCGTTGAGGACACTCTCATATGATTTACATTTGAAATGTTAATGGCTGTAAAATGCTTCATTGAGATGTCCAGCAGTATTGCTATAAGATTCTAAGTGCACGAGGTGCACCCGGGGTCGAGTGTCACATTTGCTGTGGCGCTTGCGAGGTTGCAGAGGGCTTTTGTAATAGCTACACAGTCTATACACCTTGAGGAAACCCCAGCACGCGAACCCCTGGACACTCTCTTTAGAGCCAAGCCCGCCGCTGTGCTGTGCTACCTTGGTGCCTTGCTTCTTGGCTGCTTTGCTTGCTGGCAGCGGCTTGTAACAATTTTATGTGTTCAAATGATACAATCCTAATGTCAGGAGTGGGAAGCATTTCAGTCTTTTGGGTTGTGGAGCTGGTGTGCCTGAATTTGCTGTGCTCAGTAATGCCTAGTGTGCTAGGTCCTTTTCTCCTCCATATGCAGCAGTAAGGGCACCACCAATACTTGTGCAAAGCGCGTGGCTGAGATCAAGACAATGGGCTGCAGTCTTTCCAGCCATGCAGACGCCAGAGGGTTTTTAACTCGGCGTTACACCTGGTGGTATCTTGACTATTTGCTTCAAAAAGTGAGCTGAGATCACAAATGTGTACAAAAGCCAAGAAAGGTGAGAGCCAATTCCAGGCAGTTGCTCCAGGGATTTGTGTGCATGACCAATACATGCACACGGCTGCAGGCAGGTCTCATTCACGACAAGGGATTGCAAGGGCTTACAAGACGCCTTGTGTGCGTGACCAATACATGCTCAAGGCCGCAGGCAGGTCTCATTCACAAGGAAAAGCTCTATGCCCATTTTTGAGCTCAACGTCAGCATGAGGAGAGACGTCCAGTCCCTCTGAATGCCCAATGGGCAGCCAGGGCTACCCTGCCTCTCGTGAAAGGGAGGCCAGGAGACATCTTCTATGGCAGAACTATGGCAGAACGCAAGGGAGGCTAGGAGACAAGGCAGACATGGCAGAACGCTATGACAGAACGAAAGGGAGGCCAGGAGACATGGCAGACATGGCAGAACGAAAGGGAGGCCAGGAGACATATGTTTTATGACAGCCTTCTTCATTAATTGCAGGTCGATGAAGACATGTAATTGATATTGATATTGATTGTTATTGACTTGAAACCGATCCTCCTGTGGCATGCGCAGGCACCTCGGCGCAAATGAACTTGATTTGGAGCCTGTGGATATAGATTATGGGCGCCTTGACTTCGAGATTTCCCAGGTGTGTTTTAATCAAATCATTGAAGCCGTCAGGAAACGTCATGCTTTCAAGAGCCAGTGATCTAAGTTGAACTTAGGGCTTGGGCATTTCCTGGCATTGAATCTGATTTCAGTGCCTTTGTATCACTGCAGACAGACAGACTGACTTGCTGCTGGGATTTGGGTATGTGACCCTGCAATTGCAACTTGTGTCGAGCTCGTCATCTAAAGCCAGACAACAAAGAATCCAGGCAACATAGAGATTGCACTGCTCATGAGCTGCACATGCTGAGGCTACATAGTTTCTCGTTCTGCTACCTTAACCCATCTGTTTTTGCCCTGATGCCAGTGCTTGTGGCTGAGATGCTGTGAGTAAGGCCCTCCTCTCTGCGCCCCTCACACACGCGCACACATACTCGCGCACGCACACGCACACACACACACACACACACACACACACACACACACACACACAAACAAACAAACAAACACACACACTCCAGGCAGATGCTCACCTGATGTATTTGCCCTTGAGCAACACTCCCTCACCCCTTCCTTCGGCAGACCATAGTTTTGCTGCAGAGCTGCAGGCATCTGCTCAGAAACTCAAGACACCCCTCCGTCCTTCAGGCCAGTATGTTGCTGCAGGTACCCTTATTGCGCAATGCTCACCCACCGCCTGAGGTGCTCAGATGCTCACCTGCAGTACACAGATGCAGGCATCCGCTCAAATGCGCCCTCACCCTCCTCCTTCCGCAGGTCGACATGGTGCTGCAGAGCCTCCTTTCACGCACCCACCACCTGTGGTGCTCAGATGCTCACCTGCAGTACACAGATGCAAGCATCCGCTCAAATGTGCCCTCACCCTCCTCCTCCTGCAGGCCAACATGGTGCTGTAGAGCTGCACGCATCCCCTCAAATGCGCCCTCACCCCCTCCTCCCGCAGGTTGACGTAGTACTGCAGAGCCCCCTTTGGCGCACCCGCCCTTCTGCTGCTGTCTCGGTGCAAAGCACAGACCGTCGTGGCCGTGCAACAGACTGGAGCTTGCCAGGAGCAGAAGTTGATCGAAACGGCAGGAGTGTGCAGGTTGGGCGCAATGAAGCAGCAGAGGGGCCCAGCAGCAGCAGTGCGTGGAGAGGCGCAGGGGAGACACAGCACCCATTAGTGGTGGGTTGGGTGGTTGGGTGGCCTGGGATGTTTCCCTGGGAGGTATTTGCAAAATGCGGCTGCATACAAAGTTGCTCGAGTGCACACAAATGTGGTTGGGGTGTGCTGGGGTACCTCCCTGAGGGGCATGCAAAAATAGAGGGCGAGTGTCTCCAAGTTTGGGTTTACAAGGAGCCGAGAGCTGGTTCGCTCAAGGAGTAGTTTTGGGAGTCTTGGATGTTTTTTTTTGGGCGGTTTTCCTTTTGGCATCATGCGAGTCAGGAATTTTGTCAGGAGCATGGTACTCAGGGTTTATTTTGGCTCCCTGCCGGCTCAGGATGCCTGTGGCAGCACCTTGGATGTTTTTTTTTGGCATCGTGCGAGTCAGGAATTTTGTCAGGAGCATGGTACTCAGGATTTATTTTGGCTCCCTGCCGGCTCAGGATGCCTGTGGCAACACCTTGCTGTCTGTACTTATTGCAGTGTTGGGCTTTAGATTGTAGACAAAGCTTGGCTGCTGTCGCTATGAGCAACCTACGAGGACCTCGCTATGAGCAAGTACGAGGACCGTCGCTATGAGGACCTCCTGGACACTGTCTCATGAACCCAACTAGCATACCAATGTATACTTTGCTTATGAAATGTTTGAGCCCTTGCTTGCAGGCAGGGGCATGAGCATGGTGGCAGCAATTGGGCAAGAAAAATAAAGTATTTGTGATCTTGCTTGCAGGCGGGGCCACGAGCGTGGTGGCAGCAGTTGAGTAAGAAAGACCAAGCTGACACCAGCAGCAGCGGTAGCGTACAAAGGTCTGAGGGCGCGAGTGGATGTCACATTGATGGTGTTTGTGGGGGTAGAAACCGCAACAAGGATCAGGGTGCTTTGTGTGGGAGAAGAGGGGGGGAGGCAAGAGGCAGTAGCAGCTCAGCATCAGCTGAGGGTTCTGGGCCAGGCAATCCGTTTGCTGACTGGCTGAACTCGTTGAAGGCAAAGATGGGGATTCAGTGAAGGTTCTGGTGATGGGACTTCAGGCTTTCTAAGCCAATGTTTCTGCTTCTCCTTGATTGATGTAGGGAGTGTCATCACTGACAGCGTTAATTTTATCCTCTCTTCTTTAGGCTTTAGTGAGGCGCTGTGCAAGAAGAGGCTGCCCTGAGGTCAGAGGGGTGAAGCTTCAATTGTGAGGCACCTCGCAATTTCAGTCAGTGTGTTGAGTGCTCTGTACCTGCAGGCTAGACCAACTGGTTGCGCTGCTGCGGGGAACGATCAGTCAAAAAGTCACAGTGTCAGTGAAGTCCAATTGTTCCCAAGACGTTCCCAATGCGCACCCAACGTAACACCGGATACCAAGCATACCTTCCACGGGTCCAAGAGGTTGTATATGTACATCTGATCGTTCCAAAAATTGGATGGAGCCCATGGCTATTCCCCTAGGCTAACTATGTCTAGTTTAGGTTTGAAGGCCCATCAATGAGACCCTTGCTAGCTTCAAGTTGCTAGTTAGCGAACCTTTTCCTTAATGCATATAGCCTTTGGCTGATATTTTTCTTTTCTTTGGAGCCCATTATCTTTAAGTTGAGTGTACCGTTGCCATTCTCCCAATTTCTTTTTTGGTGTCTTCGTTTACAATGTATTGCCACCCCACGTTGTAACCGCTAAAGGAAAGAAAAAAGTACATAGGCAGAGGAAGCTCTCCCTACACCAATCAAGGAGAAGGAGACAAGTCAGCTCAAAAGACGTGAGTCCCCTCCACCACAAAGCTACAGAAGAGAAAGGGCTTGTGGGGATCTAAAGGGTTATTGGAAGCACCCAGCTCCAGAGCCTGGCTGTGAGAAGTAACTTTGTTTTCATTAGTGCGCCTGGTGGTAACAAGGTTGCGAGCATACTTCACAGATAGGGCATGAATTTAAGAGCATTCTCAATGGCACGCCGGTGGTCCAGCCCCAGTTGTTTTAAGGGTGCGCTCAGTATGGAATATTCCCCCAGTGCCAGGAGAATGGCATGGCAGGTGTCACAAATTTTGCATTAATGAGTTTGCAGAGCTTAACATGCTGCCGCTGTGCCGCCTGCAACTGTTTGTCCAGGCCTTGTGTCTTCACAGTAATGGATTTCAACAAAACGCACGTGTCGCTGATTTACACTCAATTTGTGAGGTTGTCTTGCACAGTCAACTGCCAGTGTGCGTGTTCGCTATGTGATCCTGCGCCTGCTGTGTGTTACGTGGTGTGAGCAGGAGGAAGAAGAAGAAGAAGAAGAAGAAGAAGAAGAAGTGGGCTTGGCATGGGGAGGGGTGAAGGTAAAGATAAGGTTGCATCGCTATATCCGCCTTCAACTTGAAGTGCAGCTGAGCAGAAACACTGAGGCGTGCGCAGATGATTAAAGTGACATGGGGCTCCCCAAGAGACGGGGATAGGCCTCCAGTTGTCTGATTTCCAATTTGGAGTTTATCTAGGGGGACCCTGTACTTGATACCAGCTATGCCTGCGTCTTCTTTCATCTGAATGCCAGACACTGCTAGATATCCTAGTGAACATGGACTCCATGTTCACTAGCTCGGAGCTTTGCATGGGCACATGTGAAATTAATGCTTCTAATGCATATGCAGCAGCCTGACTCAGACTAAGTACACTGCCATCTGCGTCCATAAATTGTTCTGTGTGTCAACATGATCCAACAACTTTGAAACTTGATAGGTTGAACCTATCAAAGGTCAAGGCTTAAGTTAAGCTTGGTCTATCTCGTGTTGTTTCATCAAACATCAGACCGCATCATACATGGTTTTTTGCCCAAGTCCTAGTTTTATAAGTTGAGCATCTTCTGGCCAGGTCTAGTTGCAGGCCTCCGTCCAGCTGCCCTTGTAGGCAGATATAGCAATGTGAAGAAAAGAAAAGAAAAAGCCTATGCCAGCCAAAAAGCTGTGTGCATTAAGGAGTTTCAGTTTTAAAGCCTGCCTATTCTTTGATTGATGGATCTTAGCCTTTGTGTAATTGACTTAATTCTCCTTTAGTGAACCAACAAATAAATACATCCAAGAATGAAAAACATCTGTTCAGTTATGTATCGACCCAGGAAATAGATAAAGACTATTTTTTACAAAAGCTATCTTGTCCATGGTTGATAACACTATTTTTTTGCAAAAGATATCCTTCCATGGTTGGTAACACCCATTAATACACTCGCATCCCCAAATTATTTCAAACGTCACAAAAAAATCAATGTCAGCTAAAAGCGTGCCGTACCCCTGAGAGCAATTTCTACGATAGTGCAAACAATTGTGCAATTGCAAACCAGCTTCTTGGAAGTGAGGAATTATGAAGTGTGCACAAGATTTATTTAGGCAAGATGTAAAGCACTGGTTGATGACGATCTTCACTGGAAGTCATTGATGACTTCGCTTCCCAGCCGCAACTGCGATAGCTTCCCGAACAGCAATGGCCCTGCACCACAAAAAAAGAGTGGCATGATATGGTTTGCAAACAAAAATTTCCTCTTTTTATTACTCGATGTGGGGAGTAATTCCACTGCCTATGCACTTTTTTTCCAGGTGGCACGATGCATGAAAAATGGGTGGCTCTACATCACAGAACGCAATGGCATGAACTTACACAGCTGCGCGTACTTTTATTGCCTTGGATTCACAGCCACTACAGCAGCTGCAATCATTGCATGCTCAATGATAATGCATTTCTATCGAGCATGAAAGGTGCTGGACATCAAGATGGGGTCGGCCGTCTTGGCAGGGCAAAAAGCAAGCTTTGAGTCCTCGCTGCATTTAAAAAGGGGCACGCAGGATCTTATGCACGCCCTTGCACGCTTTGCTTGAACATGCGAACATTCAACTTACCATTCACAGCACTCTTCAACGCTAGGTGCTTGTAACGTGGCCTTGCGCACTTGGGTATACGGCACAAAAGGCATGAGGGCAGTGCCCAGCGCGCTGCCCAATCGGGCACCCACCCACCCAGCTTCCTCAACAGAGATGAGTGGGGCCTCACCTGTGGCAAAGGAGCACCTGCAAATGCAGCAGCAGAGGGAACCAAGTAACACTTATAGGTGCTTCATTTATGGCAAAGGATGGCCAT
Source organism: Dunaliella primolecta (assembly GCA_914767535.2). Taxonomy (NCBI): domain Eukaryota; kingdom Viridiplantae; phylum Chlorophyta; class Chlorophyceae; order Chlamydomonadales; family Dunaliellaceae; genus Dunaliella; species Dunaliella primolecta. Next base: position 3,239,077 of record OU611753.1, on the reverse strand, counting down.
AGTGGTCATTGGTAGAGGAATGCTTAAAAGCACGAGCAAAGGATGGTGTCAGTGAACATTACTAGGGCTTCATCTGCAGCAAAGGAGCACCTGGTGTCACAGCAGCAGAGGGAATCAAGCAGTTGGGAATGGATCAGTTCTGGCCTGGTCTAAGAGCCTGGTCTAAGAGCAAAACGCATCATTTCACAAGCTTATGAGCTATATTCAACAAGCTAACAATTTGAATGGATCAGCTGGGCCTTGTCCCAGAGCGGAGGTGTACAAGAGTGGAAAGAAAAAGACAAGTTCAGTAGCACAGCAGCGGCAAGGTCTCCTGGTTGTTGTTATGTTAGCAGGCGCACCTGGCTAAACAGAACATGTCCTTGTGCTCTTGTCCCGGATCACTGATGTCCCCCTTGATCCAATGCAAGAAGCCTGAGCGTGTCAGCACTGCATGCCCCTTGTGCCATGCTGAAGACTTAGGATCCCATGCCTGCATCTCGCCCTGCGAACATCGACCAGCGCATGGATTGATTGCCTGCATCTCACCCTACAAACATCGATCAGTGCATGGATTGATTGCCTGCATCTCGCCCTACAAACATCGATCAGTGCATGGATTAATTGCCTGCATCTTGCCCTACAAACATTGATCAGTGCATGGATTGATTGCCTGCATCTCGCCCTACAAACATTGATCAGTGCATGGATTGATTGCCTGCATCTTGCCCTACAAACATTGATCAGTGCATGGATTGATTGCCTGCATCTCGCCCTACAAACATCGATCAGTGCATTGACTATGACCGATAGACTTGCATCTTTTGCTGACACTTAATGTTGGTAAAGCAAATTTATAGAGATGAGCAAAAGTCTGATTCTGCGAGCTCCATTCCCAATCCCCAACTCAATGGGCACGCAGAGTCGGTATGCAGATTTCTGGCAGGAGCTCATCATCAACTCATATCAGCAACAAACAACAGAGCACGCCCACTGGGATACCTAGTTCAAACATTGTCAGCATCCATGGTGGACGCTTGAAATTGAGCTGGGCGCAAGGATTAGCTTTGGGTATTTTCTGCTGCAAATACCAGGTATCTCCGATGTGGCTTTTGTGGGCAAGAAGTGCATTTTTTTGCTACAGGCAGATGCACTCAGCAACAAAGAGTATGAGGGCAATACAAAGGAGGGCCACCAAGCACAACGGAACAGTGAGCAAACTCTGCATCAACATCGAGAGTGCTGCGAAGGTGCCCGATCTTACCTGAAAGGTCTGCACTTTGAATTGGCATCAGAAACAGTAGGAACTGAGGCTTCCAGCACATCCAAGGACCTACCCTGCTTTCGGATACAAGAAAAAACACAGGCATGCAGGCACAGCCTTGCTGCTGCCAACGCAGCTCACGCCTGCCATCAGCACAGCTATAAAAAAGAGGTTTTGACCATATAGACCTGGCCGCGCATCGAAGGAAGCGCAACTCACACCTGCTGCACAATCTCTGGTGGCGTATAGAGCTCAGACACACACACACACACACACACACACACACACACAACAAAAGTCAGCGCAGCTCACACCTGCTTCACGATCTCTGGTGACGTATAGAGCTCAGACACATACACACACAACAAAACAAAAGTCAGCACAGCTCACACCTGCTTCACGATCTCCGGTGACGCATAGAGCTCAGACACACATCCCTGAATATCTGCAGCCTGGCGGGCAGCTAAGGCAGCAGCCACATCCGCAGCTGTCTCCCCAGCCCTACGCACACACAGGCACACAAACGTTCTTTTGCGTCAAGGCACATGAAGTTGAACTTGAATTGCGTGCCCATCGCTGTGGTCCTCCAGCCCTGAGCGCACAGACTGCGAGCACGTAACAGCCATTTTTATTTTTGTGGCAAACACCAAAAGGTGGAGCCTGCTGCCGTGTCTGCTGTGCTCCTCCAGCCCTGAGCGCACAGATTGTGAGCACATGAGCCCTTCTTATTTTTGTGGCAAACACCAAAAGGTGGAGCCTGCTGCCGTGTCTGCTGCGGCCCTTCCAGCCCTGAGCCCTGTAGCAATGTCGTTGCTTGGTCATGTAATGATCCCGAGCAACAAATGAACCAGAAAGGGCGTCAGTGAGGGCGTGCTACTGGTGTTTGGGATCCCACCACGCCTGATCAATGTGTCGCACCACTGTGCATCCTACCTTCCTGCTTCGTGTTGACAATGTGTCACACAGTACATCCCACCTTTTGGCTGTGATGCAGCTGCAGTGAAATCATCCTTACAAAGCGATACAAAGTGCATTTCGCTTCTGCTGTAACACGCCCTGCTGGTACGTCCTGTTGCTGCATAACATGCCAGAAGGGTTCAGAGATATGGTGGCAACAAAGGATCTAAATTTATGCCCAGCCTGTCTGTTGAATGACTGTGTGTACTATCCCCCCAGGGCAACATCTGCTGAAGCACCAGTCTAACCAACCATCACAGAGCACAATGCCCCTTTTTCATGTGGCATCGTTCCTTGTATCCCAGTGTCATGCCTCAATCATGGCCAACAATCACATACCACAACGCCCCATTGTGTGACAATGCAATGCGCCATTCTCATAAACGAACCGTTCGTGTTGCCCCATTTTGACTGTGCGCCGCTTGATACCAAGCATTCACAGCGCGCCATTTTTGACCAAGCATCTGTCCAAACATCATACTACCTCAAATCTGTCAGCTGTACAGCCTCAGTAGCTGCTACTGTGAGTGCCTCACCAAGGTCATGGTGAGAGTATCATCCTATCCCTCATTCATCTCTCTCTCTCTCTCTCTCTCTCTTCTCTCTCTCTTTGTGGTAGCTCATGCAGACGCGGGTGTACACCTTCTTTGCATTTCCTTAACTCCTACACTTCTTGAAACAAAAAACACAGATGCACGCGTTTCCATAGCTCTCGCAGCCGTGCGGGTGTGCGCCTCAATGCGCTTCCTTAGCTCTCACACCTCTCATCAGATGCACAACATAGCTGCACGCACTTCTGTAGCTCTTGAAGCCTCAGGTGTGCACCTCCTTGTGAGCCCCCTGACTCTCGAGTTGGATGCTGCGCGTCTGCTGTGGCTGCCATTCCTGTGAGGTCGATGTGCACGGGCACAGCAGCGGCACGGTAGCTGTCGCATGTGGACACCGTCACCTGCGTGTGCGCGTGCGTGCGTGCGTGTGTGTGTGTGTGTGTGTGCGTGCGTGTGTGTGTGTGTGCGCGTGCGTGTGTGTGTGTGTGTGTGCGTGCGTGTGTGTGTGTGTGTGTGTGTGTGTGTGTGTGTGTGTGCGCGTGCGCGCGCGTGTGTGTGTGTGCGTGCGTGTGTGTGTGTGTGTGTAAAACTGTATAAACAAGTAGTTGACAAATGCAGATCCCAGGGTGCTTGGATGAGCAGGAAAGGATGGAGGTACAAGATGGCACTCCGTTGAGACCCACTCTGTCAGGCTGTGCAGGTGTGAGCACTGTGACCACTGTGACCACAATATGCGATGCATGGGACAGCCTGATATCAGGATATCTGGACGTGGACATACACGTGCAGTTCATCAATTACAAAGTTTGCCCTGGACTGTTGTCCAAAGCTGCAGTACAAATGGAGACACCTCAAAAAGGCATGGACACAGGATGTGCGCTTTTGCAGGTCTCTCCAAAAGCCCCTGGCCTGCAGTGCCCCCATCAGGAGTTTGCCGCCAATCAAATGAACCCCTCAGAATGCATGAGCAACCACATACTTGAGCTGGGTGTGCGCTTCAGTCATCAGTTCCTTCAAACTCACATGCCACATTACCACATCAAGCATCATCACATCCAGCCATCACATCTTTGAACTCACATGCCACATCACATCCAGGCATCATCACATCACCACACCCAGGCATCACATTTTTGGACTCACATGCCACATCACATCCAGGCATCACATCACCACACCCAGGTATCACATTTTTGGACTCAGATGCCACATCACATCCAGGTATCATCACATCCAAGCATAATCACATCCAGGCGTCACATCTTTGGACTCACATGCCACATCACATCCAGGCGGGCTGCCTCAAGCTCTTTTGCATGAGAGAAAGCTGTCCTCAAGAAGGCGCGCTCCTTGTCCAAAAGCTTCCCCAGTGATTTATGCGCCTGCACCAAAAACAAATTTGGACAAACACCTTTAAAATGCCAAAACAATCAGCTCACAAGCGGGGGCATACATGTCCATTTTGATTCTCCCCCCCCCCCCCTCTCCACCTCCCTTTCCTGCTGAAATTATGCATTAACCTCCCCTTCACTGCCAAACTCGTTCTGACAATGACATTTGCAAGTTGATTAGCAAAGCATGGTCGTGATTTTTGATTGCTATCTCGCAATTTGCAAACCAAATGCTCAGACCCCCTTCTCCCGAGCACGTGGCCCCGAGTGCCTGCCTGATTCCCTTACTGCATGCAGCCCTTTGGATGGCGCATGCCTTGCTTATTTTATCTCTTGTGGTCTGTTCTGACTGCTAAAGAGCCCATCCTATATCTGAAAGTTCAACCTGATGCACCATCATGCCTATAGGTTCGGCCAACCCTGCTTAAACATGCCTTAAAATACCAGCTTTTCAGGCAAGGAAATTACAATATATATATTTACGGCGAACATATATGCGGAATTGGCCAACCCTTATCATGCAGCACTACCCCCTACCTCACCTATTCTTTGAACCCCTTCCATGCTGCATGCATCAGCACCATCTAAGCCACCCAAGGCTCTGTTTTGGGGCTGCAGCATGCCGCCCATCCTCAATCCTGAATGGTTGAAAAACAAAGGCTTGCCTGTACCAGCTGGCTCTCTGTTGCCCATGGGTCTACTTCAGGACCTCTGCACGCGCGCCCATGCTGCCGCTCCACCAACACTTCATCAGCAGCTTGACAAGCGCACTCGTGCTGCGCAGAAAGAGCGCGGGCAGGTGCACGCCAATGCTTCACCAGCAGCTCTATAAGCGCAGTACGCCGTGGAGGAAAAGCGCAGGCAGGTGCTGCTGTGACATCCTCCCTCAAAGAAATCTAAACAGAGTTTGGGCGTTTATGAGGAAGCAGGACACCAACATCAATCAATCTATCAATCTATATCTATCTATGTATCTATCTATCTATGTATCTATCTTTCTATGTATCTATCTATCTATCTATCTATCTATTTATCTGCTTATCAATGCACCCTGCCTAGCAGAGACAAGACGAGCAGATGATGGCGGGCATGACATACTTGTCAGTCCTCCCTCACTCTTAACATTGATTGGTGCACGAAACGCCCTTGCTCTACGTCAGATAGGATGCTGTGTTGGCCCTTCTTCATGTCAGCCCTTGCTCGTCCTTGACGATATCAAGCACAAGCATGCCTGCTGGCCACTCTCCACTCTTGATTCTAACTTGTGTGCCTTCACTGTCTTGCCTTGCACCATACAGGATGCTTGCCAGGCGCTTTAGTGTTGTAGCTCTGGAAAGCATGCTGCCTAGCGCAAGGCAAGAAAGCAACCTTGTGCCTATCATACTGGCTGCCTTGGAGAGGAGTACTCTCCTGCAACTTGCACCTACAGCAGGCTGAAGCAAAACAGGTCACACCTCCTCCTCTGGACCAGCAGCAGTTTTCAGGCTACGTCCTGCTCCAGTAGAACCTGCAGCGAGCGCCTGCTTGGCTCCAAGCATTGCGCTTTTAGGAAACAAAGTACCCAGTGCAGTACAGCAGCCCCACTGAGGCAACCCACCACAGCAAAGCAACCCTTTAGTGCAGCAAGCTACCTCAACAAAGCAACTCACTGCAGCAACCCACCGCTAAAACATAACCCATGGCAACAACCCACGCCGGCAAAGCAACCAAACTGCAGCAATCCATCCCAACAAAGCGACTCACTGCAGCAACCTACCGCCGCAAAGGTGCTTGCAAGCGCACGTCGTGCAGAGGCAACCGAAGTTTGGGCCGCCACAGCCTCTTTATGGACGTCCTTGCACACGGCTCGAAAGCGGCCCAGCAAAGAGGACATCTCCTGACAGAGGTCTGCCAGATTGGCATGCAACGCTCTGCACATGCAGAAGCACAAGGGGCAAGAGGCGGAGCATTGGCTGAGGCAAGGTCCTGCACAGGTGGATGATCTAGGGACATGAAGTGGAGCAATGGCCGAGGCAAGGCTCTGCACAGGTTGATACACTAGGGAAGAGAGGCGGAGCAATTGCTGAGGCAAGGTCCTGCACAGTGTACCAGGCAGACTTAGATGATGCGGCACAAACGTGTGCACAAATGAATTCCAAACAGTGGTGATCAGAATGTTTTTAGTAACATTTGCTACTGGCCCAGAAAATTTTCAGGTCGGGGCACGCCTGAAAAATCTCAAGCCAGCAGGAAAAGTCCATCATCATTCAACTGTTGAAGCGGGGCCAAAGCATGAATACTACAGAGCAATGATACAGAGCAGGGCCAAAGCATGGAACCATTAGAGCAGGAACAAAGCATGAAAGTTATAGTGCAAGGCCAAAACACGAATAATATAGGGCACCAGGCATTCATCAACAGACAAGAGTAGTACTGCCCACACTTGCAAGCTGCGCCAGTGATGCTTGGCACTAGCGCTTGCAGCACTGCCACTAGCTTTTAAGGAATTCAAATTAACGCTTGTAACCCAAGAAATAAAATGACGTACGCATGCCCTCACTTGTTAACTGTGCTGATAATGCTTGGCAGTCTCAGCAGACCTGCCACCATGGAGTAATAAATGGAGTAATAAGTAGATGTTTAGCAAGAAAGGTCACAAAATGGTGTGTACAACGCTCTCATTTGTGGGCTGTGCTTATGCTCACTTGTGGGCTGTGCTGATGGTGCTTGGCAACCTCAGCACTCCCGCCACCATAGCTGCCAGTGGAGGGCCATCCTCCCTGCTCTGATTGAGCACAGGTTGTTGCAGGATTCGGCCCTATGAGCAATGGCAGGCGCAGGGACTGTAAGATCATACTTTAAATGCAAGAAAATGAATGCTTCATTAAGAAACAAGTAGTCAGATGCAACATCAAGCGCAGGGAGGTTCTGAAACATCGAGGCTTAGAAGCAGCGTAAAAAAATGGTTTCAAAAAAGGAGGGTTTGAAGTGGCGTGAAGCGCATGGACAATTGGAATGCTGTACACCTTTTTACCTGCAACAGTGTCAACGCCTCCAGGAAACAGAGAACAAGTATGGGAGTCCCTCAATACATCCACATCCAAACCAGAATGAAGCAATGTAGCTCAACAATATTGAAGGTGACCATGAGCATGTAATTGCAATTTTTGCAGGCTCCAGGCAAACCACACACAAAGCAAGAAACTAGAAAACTGTCTGTGGCATTTTTGCAGCTAAGCACGTACACATTCGATGTTGCCAACGTGCACTTATGATGCCCTCCCCAAGGTGGTTCATCACAATCTTTGCAAAGCAAGTCAGGCACAGAAACATGCAAGTGTAATGCTGTCCAACCAGTACAACTCATATCTCTAGCTAGTTGTGTGCAAAACAAATACACCAATGAAGGAAGTTTACACAGTATCCTGCCATCCTAGTTTCATGTGCCTTCAGAAAACGAGCATGAAAGACAAGGTGCTGTGGGTACAGAGCCAAGTTTATCAATTTTGTTGTGCAGCGGAACTTCTCTCACCATGGCTTGTCCATATGCTGCCTCTGCAGCTGATATGCCACACATGTGCTTGTGGAGCGCCTCTAGCATGCTGCAGGCAGCATCAGTGGCGAGAGGGGCTGGCATGTGTGAGTCACTAGAGACATAGAACACGCCATTCATGGCAATTGTGCTTGTGGAGCGCCTCTAGCATGCTGCAGGCAGCAACAGTGGCGAGGGAGGTTGGCATGCTTGAGCCATTAGAGACAAGTATGAGCCGTTTACGGCGTTGGTAAGCCGCTTGGGGTACACTTGTAAGTAATTGTGAGCCACCCAAGGAACTTCTAAGCCATTTGAGGCATGCATGAGCGATGTGTGAGCCACAAGACGCACATGAGCTGTTCATGGCAATTGTGAGCCGTTTACAGCATTTGTGAGCCATACATGGGCCATTTACGGCACTTGTGAGCCACAAGAAACGCATGTGATTTACGGTTTGAGTAAGCCATTTGAGGCGTCTGCCAGCCATGGCAAGAGGGGCTGGCATTTGTGAATGATTTGAAGTGAGAGCTTGAGAGCAGGTCAAGGATGCAGGCTCTTTGGCCACACCAGGCCCCGTGTCCTTGAGGTCGATCGCTGTCAAGTGGGATATACTGGGCAGCTTTAATCGGGCAGCTTTGACCGCGCAATGGTCGCAGAAAGGAAAGCAGACCACATTGGTCCTCCATAAGCCCAAAAGCACCTTTGCAGAGCCCTTTTCCAGGACCTAAGCCAAAAAAACACATTAGCAGAATCACTTGTCAAGGTCCCAAAGATTCTCTGGTGAGGCATACAAGGCAACTGTACAAAAGCAGGCGCACATTCACCTGATACACAAGGCAGAGCTGCAAAAGCAGGACGCATGTAAAAAAAAATGGAAGCACTTGCGAGCATCTCACCTCTTACCCCCTTCCAAGTGTTGAACAACCAGGTCCGCTATTTCCTTATTCACCTTGCTCTCTTCCTGCAAATGGGCAAAGTGGGTGCCAGAAGAGTTGTCGCTTTGTATGAGAATCCACCTGCATGTTGTTCCCCTGCCACCATGACAGCACTGAGCAGTCACGATGGAAACAAACTGATCAACAAAGCAAACAGAAGAGTTGTCGCTTTGTATGAGAATCCACCTGCATGTTGTTCCCCTGCCACCATGACAGCATTGAGTAGTCACGATGGAAACAAACTGATCAACAAAGCAAACAGAAGAGTTGTCGCTTTGTATGAGAATCCACCTGTATGTTGTTCCCCTGCCACCATGACAGCACTGAGTAGTCACGATGGAAACAAACTGATCAACAAAGCAAACAGAAGAGTTGTCGCTTTGTATGAGAATCCACCTGCATGTTGTTCCCCTGCCACCATGACAGCACTGAGTAGTCACGATGGAAACAAACTGATCAACAAAGCAAACAGAAGAGTTGTCGCTTTGTATGAGAATCCACCTGCATGTTGTTCCCCTGCCACCATGACAGCACTGAGTAGTCACGATGGAAACAAACTGATCAACAAAGCAAACAGGACATCCTTCATTCTTTTTTCATATGCAGTGCTCTTGTAATCAAGTCAATCATGGAAAGAGAATGAAAGTTTGCTGGATTCCTCCTTAAAGCACATGATAATGCACACAACCCTAAAAAACACTAGCAGAGGTAGACAGCAGCAATTAGTCTTGCACAAACCGTGAACACTGGTTGTAGGAAAGGAAAGGACCACCAGTGTACAGCAAAAAATACATACCTGGACATTGGCATCCAGCGTCTCTAAGGCACTCCTCTGCCTTTCTACTTCCCCCGAGTGATCCCCGCCCCATGCAGGTATCAACCTCCCTGGCTCTCCTCCACCCAACAGCTCCACTGCCCCCAAGCCAACGCCTCCTGTGCCATCCCTGCACAGACAACAGGCGACAAAACAAAGCACAGCGCTGACTGTGCACAAGTCAAAAAGAAGGGCAGCGCCAATGCCTCCTGTGCCATCCCTGCACACAAAACAGGCGACAAAACAAAGCACAGCGCTAACTGTGCACAAATTATAATGAAGGACTGCGCTGATGCCTCCTGTGCCATCCCTGCACAGACAACAGGCGACAAAACAAAGCACAGCGCTGACTGTGCACAAGTCAAAAGAAGGGCAGCGCCGATGCCTCCTGTGCCATCCCTGCAGCTGTTATTTCCAGTTGAGCGAGTTTGAGAGGTGTAAGATACAGGTTGTTGACTGGCATGCCAATTTGGCTGGCTGAGCGGAGATCAGACAGCGGCACAGCAGAACAAGCAGCACTGGCTATAAGAATATCTGGAAGGAGCAGCACTAAACAGGGTCCATGCCATTGCCTGCAAGAACAAGGGCAGCAACAACAGGCAGAATGGACAAGGTTCAAAAGCAATGGATTGAGGATAGGGCAGTCAGGCAACTAAAGGGTCCAGGGTGAACAGTTTCAGATTGGATTGCAGGCACAGCTTCAAGTCAAGTTGGATTGCAGATGCAGTTTCAAGTTGAGTATGGATTGCAGACGCAGCCACACTTTCATTCATAGGAGAATCTCATCAACAGCCATCCCCAAATGCCACCTTAATTGTGTCACCCTCCGAGGGTGTGGGAAAAAGTGAGATTAAAAACAACTGCATTTATCAGCACTCTGGAAGACACGGTTTCCAGCACTCTAAAAAGCCTGTAGAGTGCTAGCAGTCATTGTCTGGTTAGCATTCTAAACAAGTCATACGTGCATGCAACTTTTGCTTCCTTGCATAAAGCCATCAGCATCTCAGCCATCCACAACTCACACCTCATCTCCCTGTTCGCGCCCACGCAAAAAGCCACAGCCACAGCAAAACTGACAACTAGCAAGCACTGGAAGACACACTCTGCATCGCTTGCCAACCCAGCCTTGGTGGCAGAGGCAAGGGAAATTGAAAAGCATGGGTATCAGGGAGTACAAGCCCAAACTCCAGAAGGGACAGCATGGGGGCTAGCGTGAATGATAATTTGGTAACACACAGGCTATACGCTTGCCAAGGAGATCATGGCGTCGTGAATGGTTGATACAAAAGTCTGCATGCTTCAAAAGGGAAGTATGACAATAGGTGATATGCAGCTACGAGGTTTTGCGGCCCTTCCCGCTTCCGCTTAGCTTTTCCCTTCAAGGCAGTTACAAGCAAGCCTTTCCTCTCCTTTCCTTACCAGCTCGCACGCCCTGCTCCACTGAGCCACCTTAATGCTCCCCTTGGAGAGTTTGCTACCTCTGTTCCGCTCAGCTCCTGCACCAGCGCAGTGGAGAAGTCTGGGAAATGCATCACACACTGCTGCAGCGATTGTGAAGGTCAGCAATTTCTGACTTTTGAACACTCTTTGGCGATACGTCCAGCACGTTCAAGTCAGAGAGTCCGCTCAGCTGCCCTTGTAGGCGGATATAGCGATGTACCCTTACCTTCAAGTCAGAGAGTTCAAGGAAACTGGCTTAGCAGGATTTAAGCGTTGGTGTTCCTGGAAGCCCTGTGGGCCTGATTGGATTGGGTGTGAGAAGTGAGCCAAACAAGGCTTGGCTTTGGCCTGATCCACCACATTTTGTGCAAATCATAAATGCCTCCAGTGGCAATTAAACTGAGATAAGCCAAAAATGCAAGCGGTGGCAACTAGGGCAGTTAGATTGGAGTAAATGATGGCCTTTCTATTCACTGGTCTCGAAGCAGCTTTGCTGCTCCGCAGCAAAAGCCACAAAGAAAGGCTATTACAGCAAGGTGTGAGGCTTCTTCCTAAAGCAGCAGCTGCTGCTTGTTGTTGATCACCTCAGTTTTTTCAATACATCCGAGGGAAAAAACTTACCACTGGAAATGGTGATTCCCAACTTGCTTCCTGGTATCCAACTACGCCATCTCCTGTTGTTTAAAGAAAGACCGTGTTTTCCAAAAATGGACGGCTACAGGCCTCAGATCCACGTCAAGGGGCCAAAGCTCCATCCTACGTCCATTTCTTCTTTCCTGAAGCCGCGCGCTTATGACCTCTCTCTACCAAGCTCATTATCCTTTGCATTTAAATTAATGGTGTGTGCTTGCCCAACTATGACCATATGGGCAAAACTAGCGCTGATCTCCCTCAGAGGGAAATGGCTGCAACCCTTTCTCACTTGAGACCCTTCAGTCTGCAGCCACTCCACTGCACTCTAAAAGATGCAATATTGTAATGTATGTGCATGACTTTTATCACTAAATGCACAACTGGAACCCAACATTTTTGACATTGTGGATTGGCCAGAATTGGGCAAGCTAGGTGCAGGGGTGGGTTTTGCACCTCGGCTGCACAGGTATGTGCACAACACAAGCATGGCAGCTTGAAAGTTGCCGGTTGGGGTGCACACACGTTGAGATCATGAGGAATGAAACTATTTGGAAGATGAGTTCTCTCTTTCACTGTAACATTCTGGAATGAGAATTTGAAGATATCGAAAGGAAGAGGAAGATGGGGGAAATAAATGGTCCTAGTTATAGCGCACACATATTTGTAACAATGATGGTTCATTCAAATGGGTAGGGGGACTGCATAGCAGAATGGCATTGAACCTGACTCACTTTTAATGCGGCAGCTGCAAGAGAAGGGTCCCGCAAGAATTCTGATGCCCTAAATGGCTTGCCATCGTGCGAGGACGGACATGAGTAAGCAGCAGCCTGCAGTAGGGGTGAAGTATGCATGGATGCAAATAGTGCAGAGATGTGTGTGTGTGTGTGTGTGTGTGTGTGTGTGTGTGTGTGTGTGCGTGTGTGTGTGTGTGTGTGTGTGTGTGTGTGTGTGTGTGTGTGTGTGTGTGTGTGTGTGTGTACGCGGGGAGCAGGGCAACTGTAAAATAAACTGGGAAATTGGATACACATAGGCAGAAATTAGGCACACCTCTTCATGACAATCCTCCCGGGTCTTGATGCTTATGGGTGAAGAGCTGCCTTCCCTTCCCTTCGGACTGTCCTTGAGAGGATGGTCCATTATGGTTTATACACTCATGAGAATGTCCACCGTAAAAAATTTCCCCTCTGTTTTGACGCAGCAGCTGCCACGTCGGCCATGCGCGCAAATAGGTGGAAAAAAAGGAGCTCACTATGCAGAGCTTTAACGGTAAAACATTCTACGTCTTTCTTCATAAATTGTGCGCTCTTCCAATTTCGGGATACTTAACACCCCTTTCGCCGCTACGAATGTAAACGTTAACCCGAGTTGAGCTCAGCAGTCGTATGAGCACACCTGTATAAACTCATCACGGGTGTATGCAATTAATATTGTCATAATCTCTTTCGATGGAGTTCCTTTCCAGTCGGCACACTTTTGAGCCGTGGCCATGGCCACCAGACAATTGCTGTGAAGCTTCATGCTCATCCTGTCCAGTGTGCTTATGCTTTCTAGCACCAGGTGCATTCTGAGGAGGTTCGCCATTGGAGGAATACACCTGAAACCTTACGATCCCCATTGACCACTTAAAGAATTTTCTTTTAGGTGTAGAGACGCAAACACAGTGCCGTGGACCTAGCTATATCCCCTTTACCTTGGCTTCTGAGGTTACCTTCAAGAGTCATTAAGGCTTGAGTGGTTCTGCTGCCACATGTGAGTACTTTTTTAGAGGACGCCACTGAGCCAACTTTGAAATGTCTCGTTTTTCTTAATCAATGGGCAGCGAGAGTTTTCTCTGCCTACTTAGTTGTTCTTTTTCTGATCTTTCTTTCTGAGGATGCAACTTCTGTACATGGCATACTCCTTCCCGTTATACTTTTTCAAATTTAACCATGCCAACCATTCAATGGTTATGAAGTTAATATTTCAAAAAAGCTAAGTGAGCGCTAACCAGCGGCATGTGCACTTGATTAAAAGCTGAGAGCTGAGAGCTGTGAAATTACACAATATTCTTTTATGTGTCGGTGGGACGTGCTATGCTCAGCACATCCTTAAAAAAAGAGAAGAAAAAGGGCCAAGGGACTGTTTATCCCTTGCACCAAGAGAAGAAGAAAAAACCAATGGATCAGGAGGATTACTAACGCACCCTTTGCCTAATCTTGTTGACAAGATTTGAAAGGAGCTTTTTCAAGAGCGCGTCTGGTGCTAACAAGTTCATGAGCGTACTGGACAGAATGTGCATGAAGCTTCGGAGCAAGCTTGGTGGCTTTATGGGTGTCAAGACCAAGCTCTTTGAGGGGCTCCAGAGTATGAGGGGTGTAGATGATTTTGCGCACACCTAATACCGGAATTGGATCATTCCGCACCCCTAAAAAAAATATTTTATGCATCCCGCCTTAATCCCGCACAGTATTTATTTTGAAGTTTCCCGCATGTTCCCGCAGGGGCAATCAGCCCCCTATTGCCCTAAGTACTGCATGTACATGCTCCATGCTGCTTTAGCATGTAAAAACTTGCAAGAATTGGCCAGCATGCAATTTTTTGCAAGGATTGCAAGGATCCCTTGCACTCAAAGGAAGGATGTCCAAAAGCGCATGAAAGGCGCACACAATAAGAAGACTTGCTCAGCTGCTGAGTCAGCTGCTGAAACTCATTGGCCTGTGTCATTTACTGCTGCTGCCGCTCCTGCTCACTGGGAGGGGGCTCTAGCCTAAACAAAATTTGCATTTTTAATTAGCTTTCAGGTGGTATGCTCAGAATTTGCAGAGGTGGCCTGGCTGGCAAAAGGCAGGATATCACACAGGGATGTGGCGCCTGACTTTAGGAAGCTTCCTATTCCTTGCTGTCGACGCCCACCGGCGCCTTCTTTACCCATGCTTCGAACAAATCTCAGAAACAATTATTTTTCACTTTCACGCACATTCCCGCATGCTCAAAAGTAATTATTTTTTAGGTGTCCGCAGTCATCCCGCACCTAAGAAAAACATTATTTTTGCGGGATGATATACGTTTTGTACGGTAAAATGGTATGAAGGGTAATTTGAGCTTACTAAGGGCCTGGTAGGCCCATAAATGATAGTGACAGATTGCAGAAATGCTGCTTGGAGGCCTCAAGCTGATTCTAGGGCCTGGTGTCTTCACAGTATTCGACCTTCACAAGATGGATTTACCTCTGTTCCGGATGGAGCTGAATAAGGAAATGGAGCTTGGAGGCAGGTGGAGTGGCTGTGGCTGGTGCTGAGTGCTCCCTGTCCCCCCCCCCCTTCTACTTCTCAATGGATACCGGGAATTAGTTATTGTCACTCTTCACCCAATTTAAACAATTCGGGCTGAATCACCAACATGTCATTAAGCTTGCCTGTAAGCTTCATGCCCACTCTGTTCAGCATGCCCACAAGCTGCTTGCCACTAGGCTTGCTAATTAAAAAATGCTTCTCACAGCCAGGTCCTGGAATTAAATGCTTCCAGTAACCCTCCGTATCCCCATTAGCACTTTCAGGTCTGTAGCTCTGTAATGGAGGGAACTAATGGCTCTTTAGGGCCAAGTGTTCTCCTTAATGGATCTATGTAGAGTTTCCTTTATAGTTTTACTTTTCTTTTCTTTCAACCACGAGTATTATTTTGTCAAACTCTGGTTCTATTCCACATATTCCCCTCACTTGACACCTCCTCTCTCTCTCTCTCTCTCTCTCTCTCTCTCTCTCTCTCTCTCTCTCTCTCTCTCTCTCTCTCTCTCTCTCTCTCTCTCTCTCTCTCTCTCTCTCTCCCCTTTCTTCTCTTGGTTGAGTGGACACACCGTGACGGTGCCTTGGCTGTAGGTATCCTCAATAAATGCAGGTAACGGTTTTACTAGCTTAATAGCTTTTTCTTTTGTTTTATGACGTTTTGTACCATGCAATAGCAGCACCAGGGCAGAACACGGGAGGAGCCGCAAAGAGAGGACAAGCAGCAAGCGCAGACCAAGACAGCCGAGCTCAAGCGCACATGATAGCGCAGGCAATTAAAGCGACATGGGGGCCTCCCAGGAGGTATGGGACTTTTGGGGGATATGTCAGGCTTCCGTGTTATGGAAATGGGCCTCCGGTTGAGGAACCCTTCTTTAATACATGCAGCCTTTAGGCTGACAAAGACCTTTCTTATTACCTTTCTTTAGCCTCCAATTCTCTGGTTTCTATTTGGGAGTAAACAAGGGGGATCCTGCAGTTGATGTCATCCAGGCTAGCTAGTGTGCCTATGGAAGAGGAAACGTGTGCCTTCACCTGAATGCCAAACACTGCTATCTGAACCAACAACTTCGAAGGTCTTTGAAGCCTTCGACCTATCACCAGTGGTGTGCTCCTCCTACAAACAGGGCCTTGGTCGTGCATTCTCCCTACAGTCAACAATGTATTTAATACATGTCCCTTGACCTCCCCCATGATGTCGTTCGCAGCGTGGCTCAATTTAGACTCCGTGTTCACACCCTTTGCTATGAGACAGCAACTTAAATCGCAGGCCTTCCCCAAACTGTGACCTTTGTGAGGCTGATGATAATGTCCAGGATGAACAATATGTCCTCTTTCATTGCATACACCCCCAGGTGGTCTCTCTCTGCAGGAAATATGCTCCCTTGTTCTCACACGCAGGATCATCTCGTGATGTGCCTGCTTTTTTGGACCAACAACAAACTTCCTTTTTTCCTTCCTTGAATTAAATGCCTTTTATGAGCAGGCTAACAGTCGCACTTCTTGACTGGAGGTCTTTTCCTTGTAAAGTTTTGAAGCCTTTGAGCATAACCTACCTTGTGCTATTCCACCGACTTCATGAACCTGGACGATGTCCTAGGACTAGCCAAGTTCGTGTCTGCTTGCCTGAAATGCTGTGACTGAGCTTCTCGCTCATATTGTTTTTTAGATTGGACTGGTTTGGTTGCAGGCACGTTTCGCTTCAGCTAAGCTGCCCCTGCAGGCAGGTACAGCTATGTAACCTTTCCCTATTCCACCGAACACCAGACAAAAACAAAAGTGATTTGTTACCCCTTCTTTCCACTGTGAAGTTTTGTGAGTAGTGCAATTTTTGGCCAGGCCTGGTTACAGGCCTCAGTGTTTCTGCTCAGCTGCCCTTGTTGGCGGATATGGCATACACACTTCCTGTACCGTGCAATTCATGACATCAACAGACTAACGAAGACTTTTTTATGGCATCAGTAAGAATATAAAACTACACAGACAAGAAAAACTCTCCCAACATCAATTAAGGAAAGGAAGACACATTGGCTCAAAAGAACCGTGAGTCTCCTCCACCACATGGCTACAAACCTGAAAGTGTTAATGGGGACCTGGGGATCTGGAGGATTACTAGAAGTTCTTAGCTCCAGGACCTGGCTGCGAGAAGTATTTTTGTTTTCTTATGGTGAAACGCTTGTGGGCATACTTAACAGAGTGGCCATGAAGCTTTCGGGCAAGCCGAATGGCGCGTTGGTGATCCAGCCCCAATGTTTAAACATGTTAAGGGGATGCTCAGTATAACACGTTCCACCAACACCCAGAAGGATGGTATGAAAAGCCACAGCTCTTGCACTAAGAAGTTTGCAGCAGTCTGCATGCTGCCGCTGTGCCGTCTCCAACTGTTGTCCAGGCCTCCCGTCTCGCAGTACTCGATCTCAATCACGTACACATGCCGCTGGCAACTTGACGCATGATACCACTATTTCATAGCTGGGACTGTCTGAAAGCTTTCAAATTAGAATTGGAATGCTCAGACAATTGTATGTTGATATAATAAGATCCTTTGGCAATCAGTCAACATGAGGAATAGTGTGGGCGCATCTATTTTTCTTGTTTCTCAAGGGTTCACAGTAAGCATCAGCACTTACTGTTGGGTTTCAAATGCACACTAGTTAATCATAGGAGATTCCAATTCGCAATACATAGGTAAGCACGAGAAATGCAAGAAGAAAAGGTGACATATTGGGTCATGGAATGCAAGTGCGGAAGGGAGGCGTTCATGCCACGGCTCTTTTGATGCGGCACATATCACAGCGCCCTCTTTTCTGAGCATGCAGCCAAGTCTATCTTGTTGAGTAGGATCAAGAAACGACGCTCTCCGGGCACCACAAAGACAAAGCCAAGCTCCGCCCCAGCTGTGAGCGGGGAGGCACCAACGGCAAACACCAGCAGCTCTCCATCCACCCAGCGGGGCTCCACATTGCCCCTCTGGGCCACACGCCCCTCTCCCTTGTACCTGCAAGACATTTTGAGATCGACAAACCAATGCTTGAAGGAAGAGCAGGCGGGTGCTGACAGGACTGAGCTCGTCTGACAGGAGCATTTTTTTTATCGAGAACAACTCAACAAATTGTCAGGGGTTGTCCGGCTCCAAGGGATAAAAGGGCTCTCTAATATGCGGACCCGAACAATTTGGAGGTTCAGGTCTAAATTCCTTTACCCTACACAACACTGTGCTGAATGATGTGCTTAATGATAAATACACGGTAATGATGTGTGCTCAGTGATGAAGACACAAAGATGATGGGTGCTCAACAATGAATACATGGTGATGTGCTTATTGGTATGCCCAATGACAAAGGGGTATGCTTATTGACAAACAAATAGGGGTGCTCTTGGCAGCCGAGGAGTATGCAGGGATCCCACACTGGGCACAGATCACATCCAAATGGGTGGTGTACAATGCAAATTCAGAATAGAGCTCTTTCACAGGAATCCATGACCATGCCCTTGGACATTGCCGTTGAGGACATGAGGCAGGACGTCATGACGCTTGTGTGTTGGCGATGGAGTTCCATACCATGCGAGTGCTGGAGAAGCTTACCGATCATTGCTGCCAGAGTATGCTCCAACTTATTCAATCTAAAAGCTTCTGGGAAAAGGAGAAAACACTAAGAAAATCTGGAAAGCATCTGAGGAAAATGCTTGGCATCGGGACATGTCGATACAAGGCTCAGCATTTAATTTCTGTTTGATCTTTATGAAACACAGATGATCTTAATGTACTGATATTGGTATTCTTGCAATTGATAAAAATAATTCTTGCCAGCCCTTACAAAATTATAGTTCAAAAGCAATTGCTTAAATAAGGGCCTTGCAAGAAAGTTCAGATGTTTGCAGCCCTCCCACCAGATGACCGGCTTTCCAGAATGCAACCTCATGCAGAGAATGGGTACAGGACCCTATTCAAAGTGGGCTGCTCTAAGTGAAGGAGCGAAAAGAAGGGAGGAGGGCCTGCCCAGGAAGCTCTGCACCCGCCTGAACCTTGAGCTTGCACATGCTTGGAGAGCTCTTATGATACAAATTAAATAATCAACCGTAAATGAAAATATTTCACCCCACATGAAAAACGTTTCAAGTGATGCAGGATGACTGCAGACATCAGAAAAAAAACAATTTTGAGCATGTGGGAATGTGCGTGAAAACAATGTTTTTTTGGTGGACCTCCTGGTGTAAGCAGAAATGAAGGCCCCAAAACGCTGAGAGGCATCAATAACTGGGGATGGGAGGCTTCCTGAAACCCCCCTCCCAAGAGGAGCAGCAGCAGGAAAAAGCAGGGGCCCAACAGTCCCTGCTGGTCAAGCGCACAGATGCAGAGCGCGCAAATGCAGCTTTTTTTGGTGAGAATAGGAAATCTTTTGTGTGCAGGTTGTCAAATGTAGGAGCAGTGTATGCAGCTGGACCTCAGCAACATAGGGAAAAAGAATGTTTCCTCTGGAGTGCATTACCGCGTAATTGAGCAGTGAGTGCAGCTGGATTTTGTGCGCTTTTCTACAGTAGCTACAGCTCCTGAAGAGTATGGGATGGTATCTCTAGCACACCTCTACATGCAGGAGCATTGCAGCTATACTGCTGCTACACTGCTGCAGCTACATTGCTGCAGGCAGCTTGCACATGCAATTTTACTTCACGTCATCAGTCTCAGGGCAAATAGAGGATAACTGCCTCAGCGGGACTTTCACCAAATAAAACATCGAGGGTTGCGGGATTCAGGCGGGAACAAACAAGGACTTGGGGGGTGCGGGATGATTGCATATATGTGCGGTAAGGAGCAGTTTTAGGGACCTCACAAAAGTTTGTGCTTGCAAGACACGAGTTCTATTACGGCACAATACATTCTGAAAGCATGGCTCTTGACAAGGCAGCAAACCGCCCTCACCTGCCGACCACTCCCAGCTCATCAGGGTACACATCTCGTGCGTTGAGCTTGTACTTGCGGCCCACCTGCACGTGCGTGCGTGCGTGCGTGCGTGCGTGCGTGCGTGTGTGTGTGTGTGTGTGTGTGTGTGTGTGTGTGTGTTTGTGCGCGCGCGTGTGTGTGACTCCATCACAAGCCTATTCAACACTTGCCTAAGTGCTTTCCATATATGCCTGTGGCACCTGCTGCTGATTTCCTCGCTTGAACCTCTTACTGAACTTGCTAAGCTACATCCTCTGTGTGCTTGTATGCATATCGGGAGGCCCTAGCAAGGGAATGCCGTAGTTTTTTTTTGTTGCTGCTGCCACTCATCACAGGGTGAAGCAATCAGGATGGAGCAACACTAGAAAATCATGAGATAAAATAGCACCATTAATGCAACACATAGGACGGAGCAACACTATAAAATTACAGGATACTGTAATATCAACAGTAAAACAGTGTATCACAGGATGGTGCGAAAGTAAAATACCACAGGATGAAGCAACTCGGGACTGTGCTGTAGCATAATATCATGACGGTTTATTTGCCTTGATGGGGAACGGGCTGGTGCAGTTGGGTTGCCTGTTGGCTTCATTGCCACCTCTGCCTGAAACATCAAAGTGCTCGATTTTTTTACCTTCACACGGAATGACGGAGAACCTGCTGGTACGTTTGGGTCGCCTGTGAGCTTTGTTGCCACCACCGCCTCCTCCCCCTCAAAAATGGTGCGTTGCACCTGCACGCCAAAACGATGAAGCATTTACTTTGTGATGCTGGTTTAGAAGCCTTTATGCACAGTGTGGAAAGCGTGCACTTGCATACTCTTATGAACAGCGCGGATGCGCTGAATGTCAAGTGGGATTACCCTCTTTATCATGTAGCAGCCCACTTGAGGACACGAAATAGGAGCAGGTATGCTTTTTACCTGAAATTTCACGAGCTACCATGCAGTCCTTTTTGTTTCCAACACTGCTCATCAGGTTTCCTTTGTTCACTCTTGCAGGTATTTTGGAATTTACAAGCAACGCCACCCAAACTTTCTTCCAGCAAAAGCATCTGCACATAAGCAGTAGCATTTGCAACAGGCTTGACAATTTGGGCGCAGAGGAGGGCTTTGATTTTGACACAGTTGCAAGTGTAACACAACAGGGAAAAAAGAGCACATGCCTCACCTGTAGCAGCTCTGGGCCGTGTGGGCCAAATGAGCCAATGAAAAGCCCGGAAAACGGATCAGTGCGAGGCGCATCTAGCGGAACGCGGGTGTACCTGGAGGCGGAAGAAAAAGATCAAAGGTTCTTGGCATGCAATGTCAGTGCAGTTTCCCAGGGCGGGTGTGAGCCCTGACAAGATTGGCATACCCTCGCATTCCCTTAATTCAGCTTGGCTGCCTGCCCGTTCAAAGGCCTCACCCTGCAGGTGTGCCTCTTGAAATAATCATCTTTCAATTCACCAGTGACAACTCAGGCAGCATGTCGCAATCAATGGTCGCTCTGTCTACCCTTCCCTTCCAAAACGTGACAAGTGGGGGAAGCGCAAGCGATGCTGAAAAATTGGCGAAGCCAGACCTTAACTATCTAAAGGCTTCAGTCATGACTCCATTAAGTAGCAAGAGACACAACAGCACTAGAGCATGCCATAAAGCACATGCAAGCGTGAACGTATCATCAGCGCAGCATTGTTGTGTTTAGGTAGAGCCCAAGGGACGCTATGAGTGCTCTTACTGTGACTGTGTTTTGGCCCAATATCTGGCCTTGGGCCAAAGCACAGTCACAGTAAGAGCAGTCATAGCGCCCCTTGGGCTCTACCTTAACAGGTTGCGTGCATTGCTGCATGGGTGCTGCATGCATTGCTGTGCGCATTGCTGTGTGCATTGCAGCGTGAATTGCTGCGAGCATTGCTGCATGCATTGCTACATGCATTGCTGTGCGTGCACTGGCGGCACCTGCACCACAGACCTGCACCACAGCTCACCTGTAGGTTTGCAAAACAGCCCACTCCTCGCACCGTGCTGAGCAACAATCGAGCATTGAAGACAGCGACAGCGGCAAGCTTCGCATTACTATGCACATTATTTACACTGAGACGCAAAACCATCGCGGTCAGACTTCGAGTGTCGGAACTCAGCAACTCAACGCAATCGAGGTCAGCTTCCTGCGTAGCTACCAAACTTTTGCGATGTCACTGCCCACAGCACCGCCCGGCCACCCAAGCACAAATCCTCCGATGGAACTTTTTGTTTGGCAAGCATGCCGGGTTTCAGGGCGGGGGATGCTCTGGGCGAGGCATGCTGGGCATCTTCTGCTCAGCTACCAAACAAAAGAGTTTTAGAGAACTTTGCCCATGGCCCCATCTGCCCCCCCGACGTCACAGGACGTGCTGAAGAAGTTTACTTGGCCTGCATGCCAGGTTTCAGGGCGAGGGGTGCGCTGGGAGGGCCAGGGTAGCCAGGTGTGAACTTAGCCGGCAAACTTAGGGGCTCACGCCCCATGAATGGGGCTTCGCCAAAAATAGAATACCCTGTTTTCCAGAGAGCGGCAGAACTGATGAGGATGAAAGCTCCTGACTGGACAAGAAGCCTGGGGTTCCTGCGTCAAAGCCTGCTTCAACGTTTGAGGCAACCACCATTGTGCCCAACATTTCTAAAGAGGCAGGATTCAAGAACCAGCGGAGAGTGTGTGGCTCTACTGCTTTCAATGGCTTATTCACTTCTTCAAGGCTGTTATTTTACAGTGTCCTCTTCAGGGAAAGGGTTCAAGGCATTCAAGGGGTACAGTTTTCAAGCCTGTGATGTCCCCTGTCCACCGCCAAAAAGGCAAGGCCCAAGCCAAACAAGCTGATGCAACCTCTAGCGCCAGTTTTGCACACCCCCTGCGCTCCTGAACACCAACTGTGATTCCACATGCTCCACATGCTCCACAGGACAAACCTGATTGAGACACAGCCAGTCTCCTGCTCCAAAGTCTCACAGCATCAACAACAAGCTTACATCACAAAGCAAAAATAAACAGGCCTGCACACCTGATGGGGATACTGCCAGCGTCCTGCAGACGTTGCTGGTTGCTGCCCTCACTTTTAGGTCCACCCCTTGATGCTTCCCCCTCATCGCCCATGCCCACAGCCTCCATCACCTGCCGTCGGATCTCGGCTTCGCTTCCATCCTCCTCTTGCTCACCAGAGGTGCTGCTGCTGCTGCCGCCCCCTGCTTGGAAAACAAAATAGTGTGCTGGCTTTTAGGTGAAAGGGGTGACAAGTTATCTCACCCAAGTGCATACTTCCTTATTGAGAAGCAAACGTGCGGACCAAGCACCCACACCATGTCTTCACAACACCACCTCGGCATGCATCGCCACATTGTTGCAGATGAAAAAGGGTCAAAAATATTGCACCATGGTAATGACGCATGAAGCCCAAGCGCCTGTCCACAGCATCTTGCTCTGCTAGGGCCGGACTCGAACAAACCAGCAAACCCATCACAGTCTCCAACAAAAGGCATCATCAGTTGCACCCTCCTACCTTTTACTCCAGCACCTGCTGGCACCTGCTGGCAACTGGAAACAACAGACACACCCTCCTACCTTGCTCCAGCTCGGGGTCAAGAACAGTGAAGCCCGCGCCCGTTGCCGAGATACGCAGTGTCGTGGGCTCCCCAGAAGTCAGGCGGTTGGCAACCACTTGCAGCGCCTCTGACATGATCTCAGGCGTGATCTTTGAGCTGGAGGCCTATGGGCATCCAATTGGTACAACATCAGGAGCATGATCGAGCACAGTGTTGAGTGCAGTGTCCCTTTGACAGCACAACCGGCATTTTATGATCTCAAGCGTGATTTTGGAGCTGGAAGCCAATTGGAACCCCAAAAAGTAAAACATGAGGAGCGCAAGGTCCAGTGTTGAGTGCAGTGTCCCTTGCAGCATAACTGACATTCTAAGATCCCAAATGCGACCTTGGAGCTGGAGGCCCATGATAACCGAATTGGGCAAAACATCGAGAGCAAGGTTGAGCAGTGTTGAGTGCAGTGTCCCTTGCATCATGACTGATATTTTATGATCCTCAGTGTGCTCTTGGAGCCAACTGCAAGACTAGATGCAAAGTTGTGTGGAGCGTTGGGTGCACTCTCCAGTGCAAGACCAGCACGACCAGTGCAAGACCAGCAAGACCTGTGCAAGACCGGTAAGACCAGTGCAAGGACAGGCAGGCATGTAGTGGAACCCGGAGGATCAAGACATGAAAGACATGGGACAGGGAAGCATCAGTCAGTGGCAGTAAGTGAAATCAAACCAGACCTTGCAGCACCTGGCATGAATTGAAGGTAAGTTCAGGCTGCTTGATTATTAAACTGTTCAGGCGCCAGCGGCATGTCCCGGACATAACAGAGCCACAAAGGAAAAAGGCATGCCTACATCATCTTCTGTGCATTTGACACACACAACCACTTCCCAGGGCTGAATGTGCGAAAGCAAATTATCCCAATAAACCTATAGACACAAGCAACACCTTCACAGCCACTTGTTGCCTCACACACACACACACACACACACACACACACACACACACACACACGCGCACGCACGCACGCACGCACAATCGCATACTTGCATGAGCGCATACACGCACGCACCTGCATTGCCTTCATGCTGGTCAGTTGCGTGGCCACGCGGGTGAGGGCCTCTGAGATGGGACCCCGCAGCCCTGCAGCCTCATCTCTGTTTTTGCTGCAGAGCGAGCCGGCATACAGGTGCACATTAAAAAAGTTTCAGCAGCTAAGTTGCCCATGTAGGCAGGTCAAGCTATGTAACCTCCTTCTTTCCATTCTTTTTAGCAGCTCATCTCTGCATTTGTTCTAGAGCAAGCCGGCATACAGGTGCACTCTTAAAACTTTTCAGGAGCTCAACTCTGCTTTTGCTGCAGAGTAGGCCGGCAAACAGGTGCACTGACTACCTAAATTTGCGGTGAAAACTATTGATGATCCATGTACCTTGAAACAACAGGGCCATGGGCCTACAAAAGAGGTGCAAGCAGATGAAAACAGCAGTAAAGAACCGTCGTCAAATCCACTGCTGGCTCCCTTTTCCTAAATGACCATACACACCAGACATCCAAGAAATGAGAACCTGAAAATGTTCCTATTGGCAAGGGGCTACAAAGAGCTGGGAAAGGCCGCAGCATGCCTGCCACTTTTCACAGACCCCCTCTCAGTTGAATGGTGAGGCATCAGATGCGGTAGCAGCCTTCTGGCGCCAATACAATCATGTGCTACATGCGGCTGTCTCACACGGCTTGTTTCATGGAATCAACCTCATACAATCACTCAACCCTGGCTTTTTCAGGCCTTCTTTGCATGACCCTGCTGGTCAGTGTCCAACATTTTTGCACTCCGCCCACTCCGCCCAGGATTCCAGCACCCTAACCCTCCTGGTTTGAGCGCTTGATCTATTTTTGGTGGCCAGTGCTGTCAGACCGAAAGGCACAAAAGAGTAAGACAATCAAATGAAACAAGAAGCATATGGCATATGCCTCACCTCAACTCCCCCTCTGCATTTCCCCCCAGGAACTGGCGCACGGGGATCAGCACCTCAAAAGTGGCCAGGGGGCTGCTACTTGCAGCGCTGCTTGCTGCGGTGCTGCTGCCCGCACCGGCAGCGGCAGAGCCTGCAGCAGCTGGGCTGGATTCTGCGGCAGCTGCCTTGGTGCTGGCACCATCCCTGGAATCGGCAGCGCAGGTTGGACAGTGCAAGAGCAATGCACTTGAAGAAAAAATGACACTATGAACTGACACACTGCATGTCAGAACGATAGACATAATGAATTAGCAGGCGCGGGTCCAAGGGCAAGCATGTTGGGCTTTTAAAATGCCATGAGGGGCGCGCGCTCGTGTGTGTGTGTGTGTGTGTGTGTGTGTGTGTGTGTGTGTGTGTGTGTGTGTGTGTGTGTGTGTGTGTGTGTGTGTGTGTGTGTGCGTGCGCGTGTGTGTGTGTGCGTGCGCGTGTGTGTGCATGCGTGCTGCACTCATCACACATTTCCTTTGTTCACACAATGGCTGCCTAGGGAGTGTATACACTAAAGTGGTGCTAAGCAATTTGCCACACACTTTTGACATTTTTGCGTCAGAGAGAACTAAACCTCAAAAGATTTTGCACAAGGACACATATGAGGGACAAATGTGCTTGAAAAAAAAACTTTCTGTGTGCGGAGCAAGTGGGTGAGTTGACTCTTAAATGCCTTGGTTTTGTGATGATGCACACACACCCACAAGGGGGGCACCCACCATACAACATGCAGCAAAGCATTTATCCATGTGGCCAAAATGCAGGGTTATAGCACGAGAGAAACAGTATAGACTATGCAATCCAGGTTGAGTTGCGTGCATCAAGGAAAGGTCCCCTTACAAGCAAGCTGGCTAGGACCTCACCGCTGCTAAGCACATCCTCCATAAGGCACACCCAAGCCCTGAGAGAAGGTGTGCTGCAAGGCTGCTGCAGGCAGCACCCGCGCTTTAAGGTTTGCGTTAAACATGCAGACGCACCTGGGTATGTGCAGCACAAACGAATCACGCCCTAGGAGCTCTATTTCTGTGGGCAGCCGAGAGAGCTCAGGCCCTGCCTCTTCATCCTCCTCCTCGTCCACAATTTCTCCTTTCAACACGCCACTCTCATCACTGTCACCAGCACCCCTGCTGCTGCTGCTGCTGCTAGCCTTGCCACTGGTGCTGCTCTCACCACTATTACCACTACTAGCATTGCTGCTGCTGCTGGGGCTGCTGCTGTTTCTATTGTTGTCGCTGCTGCTGTCGCTGCTGCTGCTGCTGCTGCCGCTGCCGTTGCCTCGGTTTCCCTGGGCAACGGTCCTTGCCACCAGGTTCTCAATCTCTTTTGCACTCAGCCCACTCACATCCATCAAGCCCCAATTGCCACTTTGCTGCCCATCACCTCCGCTGCCGCTGCCACTGCTGCTGCCGCTCCTGCTGTCTGAGCTGGGCGCCTCGGCAGATTGCCTGGGGGCCTCACCTCCGCCTGAGTAAGAAGGCCCCTGGATGATGGCATCCGCTTCTACCACCTCACTACCGCCATCTCCGCTTCTGTCTTTGCCATCCACTCCTTTGCTGCCCTGCAAGGAAGGAGAAAACTTTCCTTACCATGATTGTGTAATTGCTCCCAGACTGCTTTCCAGATGTTCATCTCTTTTCCGCTTCAGATGCCGGGAAGCGGCTGATCCAGCACAGCAAGCCATGGAGCAGGGCTGACTGACTTTTCGAGTTAGATGGCGATCTATTGATGCATAGATTTAATCAATGAATTAATCCAGCACAGCGATTCATGGAGCAGAGCTGACTGACTTTTGGAGTTAGATGGCGATCCATTGATACATAGATTTAATCAATGAGTTGATCCAGCACAGCAATTCATGGAGCAGAGCTGACTGACTTCTGGAGTTAGATGGCGATCCATTGATGCATAGATGTAATCAATGAGTTGATCCAGCACACCAATTTATGGAGCAGACTTCCTGAGCTAGACCGAGCTCCATTGATGCATTGATGCATCGACCTATTGACCCAGCACAGCAAGCCATGGAGCAGAGCTGCAAGGCTGACTGCTGGATTTAGACAGCGACGATTCAGCAAAGCGATGCATTCAGCAAAGCAATGCTTCTGGCAGGGCTGGAACAAAAAGCACCTGATGGCAATTGCAAAGGGATGGGCATCAAATTAATTTGTGGCCTTGGCCAGGCCAGAAACCTTTTCTTTTACACTTGCAAGAGAGAGGGGCCACTTTGCCTTGTGCAGGTTGCCTGCTTAGGCCTGCACAGCTTTCTCCACCTATAGCAAAAAACGCAGGCATATTGCACGAGCTGCCAGGAGGAGAAAGAGATGAGCATCTGGAAAGCAACCTCTTTCTTAGCATACATAACCATTTCTTGAGCCAGCAGGGTTCCAAGTCTTCACTTTGCACACCTTCAGAATACAGGCATATAAAAAGTTACTTCCTGCTCATTCAGACAGGCAGCTTGAGAAAGCACAAGCTATGTTCTACAACTCAGCACACAAGGTCTTTACATAAGATCGCCGGCACATATTGGGAAGCACAGGTCTAAGCGCGAGGTCTCAAGGTCTCACATAACGCCAGGTCTTACACCTCTCCATCACTGGTCTGCGCGCGGTAACTTAAGAGAGCAAGCACATGTTGGGGAGCACAGCAAAATGCCTATTCCTCACTGCTGAGCTTGATCCAAATGTGAGCAGAATCCGGAAACCACAACAACGAAGATGCTGGACCAGAGATAGCAGTTGGACTCAAGGCAGCGTTCGGATTAGAGGCAGCAATCGCTCACCTGGGTACTGGAAGGGCTACCTCCTGAGTCGGCAGGAGACTGAGTTGAACCTGCACATCAAGGGAGAAGCAAAAGTGCATGCTGAAAAAATAAAAAAAGAAGCTTTCCGAGTAGGTTCAAAAGTAAGTTATAAAATAGCAAAAGGGCACTATCAACATTCCTTGCTAATGCAGCGGGCGGGGGGTCAAGGCATCTGAATGCACCAATCCTTCAGCAGGGCTTGGGGGGCTTTAATCAAAGCAGTGTGCACGAGCCTTTCAAGTGCCAGAACAGCGGCAAAAGCAGCCCTTGTGTACGCAAGCATGGCTCATGACAGCATCTTTCTCGAACCCATGTACTGAGGCTTGCCCATCCTTTGTATGAGTGTGTGTGTGTGTGCGCGTGCGTGTGTGTGTGTGTGTGTGTGTGTGTGTGTATGTGTGTGCGCGTGTTCGTGTGTGTTTGTACGTGCACATGCGCGCGTGTGCGCAAGATGCTCACCTCCCATTTCCCCTTCTCTTTTCTTTTCCTGACCAAGCTGTTCTGGTTTTGCTGTCTGTTGGTCTTGCTCCCCCAAGCCAAACCAGTACTCTTCAGACATCTTGGTGTATGACATGGATGTAGCTTCACCTGTGTGGGTACATACTTTCATGCTTTGGGTGTGCATGACGCACGTGTTCATGTAACAGGTAAGGGATATGCCCTTAAAAGCATTAAAAATTGAAAAGCATACTTTCCCATTTCATAATGGAAGTCCACTGACAAGAGCAACCAATCACTTGTTTCATCCAATTCTGGTAAAGACCCTTCATTGCACCCCCTCAAGATGTTCAGTAGGTGAGCAAGTACAGAGAGCTCTTGCATGCACGCCAGATGGTGGATCATACAGCTTATCCAGGGCAGCTGCTGCCTCACTTGCAACCCTCCCTTCCCAAACAAAGCTTGCATTTGCAGCAGAAGTCTGCCAACCTCACCCGATGGTGGATCCGACAGCTTAGCCAGGGCAGCTGCTGCCTCACTTGCAACCCTCCCTTCCCAAATGAAGCTTACATTCGCAGCAAAAGTCTACCGACCTCACCCGATGGTGGATCAGACAGCTCAGCCAGGGCAGCTGCTGCCTCACTTGCAACCCTCCCTTCCCAAACAAAGCTCGCATTTGCAGCAGAAGTCTGCCAACCTCACCCGATGGTGGACCAGACAGCTTAGCCAGGGCAGCTGCTGCCTCACTTGCAACCCTCCCTTCCCAAACGAAGCTCGCATTCACAGCAGAAGTCTGCCAACCTCACCCGATGGTGGACCAGACAGCTCCGACAGCTCCCGCATGGCAGCTGCTGCCTCATCTGCATCCCTCCCTTCAAAAGTGGAACGAGGCTCAGGCGTGGGGGCAGGCGTGGCACGGATGTTGGCGCTGCCATCAGCCTCGATGCTCACCTGCAAGCAAAGAGTGCACGTGCGCGCGCATGTGTGCGTGTGTGCACGTGCATTCATGCATGCATGTCAATGCAACGGGTTACCTCAGAGAACGGTACCATGTCACTGACTATGTCTCCAAATACATGCCATGCCTAAGAAACAGTATGTCCTACAAGTGCGACCCAGAACTCACTGCATGAGCAGCTTGCCTGCAATCGTGAGCAATATGAGCAGCCTGCCTCAAATCAGCAATATTAGCAGCTTGCCGTAAAAATTGACATCAGCAGCCAAGCCCCAAACCAGTATCATCGGCAGAGCCTGTTTGATTCAGGAACGTTAGCAGCCTGCCTCAGGAACGCGCATGCCTGCACACACACACACACACACACACACACACACACACACACACACACACACAACACACACACACACACACAGAGCAGCGGGCAGCAGCATAGCAACCTGTTCAAACTAGCATCCCGTTTCAAACAAGAAAATGGACGCCTCACCGTGAGCTGCACGATGGGCCCCAGACTCGAGCTCATGGCTTTCGCTGCCTGCTTCCGCTTGTTCTCGGCCTCCTGTTATTATGCAAAAGTGATCAGGGTCGTTATGGAATTTTGTTCTTGACCTGTTGTGCAAAATTGGTAGGATTTGTTATGGAAAAAGTGTTCACCGCCTCCTGTTATGCAACATTGATGACGATTGTTAAGGAAAAAAAATGATCAGGGCTATAATGCAACATAGATGAGGGTTGATATGGAGCATTGATCAGGGCTGCTATGTCTAAGTGATCGGGGCTGACTTCAGGACAACGTCCTGAGCTAACTGTTAGGTGTGATCCTTCCATGCCCTCCATTTTTGCACAAATAACGAGAACAGGCTGCGGACCGGCCTGTCAAGAACAAACTCAAGTACAGTGAGTGCTTCCACCAAATAAGCGTGCATGCAGAAACCTGTAACTGCAAAAGCAAGAGCAACTGCCTGCATGTGTTGGGAGAAGGAGCATATGCTTGATGGTGTGGCAAAAGGGCGCGGATGGAGCACAGTATACACAACCAAACATCCCAGCAGCAGCCACAGCAGCTTGTTTCAAACTTCTCACCCAGCTAACACTTCGTACTGGCATGCTGCCATGCATGCTCATATGTTCAAAGAAGGTCTACTACTGCCAAATGCAATGCCATGCCCACTCTGCACTGCCTGACTTGAATGTGTGCTTTTCATGTTGTCATTGGTCACAAATGCGTCCACCCGCTGCCTAAATGCGGCATGGGAGCCACTTGACGAGCACTCAACGTACCTACCCCGTAGAGCCTCCCCCGTCCTCCACACCATCCCAAACAGGGTGTTCTGCCCTGTTGCTACTGCCTGTATTTGCCCTGTTGTTCCTGAACTGCATCTGCCCTTGTACTGCCGCTTGCATTTGCTTTGTTGTTCCTGGACTGTGCCTGCCCTGTTGTTTTTGGTCTGCGTCTGCCCTGTTGTCCTTGGACTGCGTCTGCCCTGTTCTCACTGCCTGTTTTTGCCCTGTTGTTCCTGGACTGCATCTGCCACGTTGTTCTTGGACTGCGTCTGCCATGTGGCGTTGGACTTCTGACATGTATGGGCCTTTTTTGTGACTAATACATCAGGCATGGCATTCACAGCTACTCACTGCCAAAGAAGCTCCTGAACTCCAAAGCACCCCACCTTTGTTTCTTGGGCTGACGCACTGGGTCGCCGGGGGCGCTCCTTCAGCCCTGAAAAGACAAGCGCAAAGAGCCGACCACTGATTCGTTTTCGTGCACGAAAAAGTGCCAACATTCTTTTGTGTACAGGACCATGCCAGCACACACATACACACACACACACACACACACACACACACACACACACACTGGCGTGCCTGGATAATGGCCTAAAAAATGGCCTGGATAATGGCCTGCTTCCGTTCCACATGTAAAAAGCATGAAGGACGTGAATGCACAGTACCAACACCCCAATTGAGAACAACCTCAGTTGGTTACGCCAATGACAACCAATGTTTTACGGCTTCCCGTCCAGGCAAGTGTGCAGCCCTTTGCCATGGAGGCTTCCTTCTTCATGCATGTCCTGGACCTACATCTCTATTTCAGTCATAATATATTGATTGCCTCAAGCACATTAGCCGGCCTGGCTGCTGTCACAGGAGGAACAAAGCAACTGGATTCCTAGCATGTGTTGAGTACCCAATACTAAATTGGGTACCCATTCAATCATTCATACCCTCCAACACTGCGTGCACATTTTCTCCCATTGCTGCTCGTTTGTGCTGTCATACCATCATTGTGACGCATGCTATGATATCATTGTGACACATGGCATGCCATCACTGTGATTAATGCTCCCAGATGCCTACCTTCCACTGCTGCAGGCACAAGGGGCATGTTGCTCACCTCATTTGTGGATTCATGCTATCATTCTCACATATCTGCAGGTGCTCGCATCCTGCTGCTACAGGCACAAGGGGCATGTTACCTATCAGGGACACAGGCTGGTGCAGATTAGTGCCGTATTCTGCTGTCAGGCCCACACATACCCTGTGGTGCCCAACGCCCAAACTCACCTTCCACCGATGCTGGTGCCAAGGGAATGTTGGCTATCAAAGACACAGGCCGGTGCTTGTTGGTGCCGGATCTTGCTGTCAGGCCCACACATACCCCTAAGGTGCCCGATGCCCAGACTCACCTTCCACCGCAGCTGGTGCTAAGGGCATGTTGCCTATCAGGGACACAGGCTGATGCAGGATGGTGCCATTGGGCCCAGGCTTCAAAAAAACTTCCATCGCTGGGCTGCCCACTGTACCCTTCGACTCCTGCGTTGAAAAGAGAAGGACAACATCCTTGAAAAAAAGTGCATTGTTCTTAAAGATGAAGAGCGAACGCGCTCGCGCGCGCGCGCGCACACACACACACACACACACACACACACACACACGCACACACACCAGCGCTGACACTCATACCCATACCCACACACACCATTGTGGCTGTCATTATCAGGCGGCACAACGAGCCTGTGCATGCACGCATGCTGGGAGGGAAAAAGAATTGCACAACAAGGGAGGCATTCTTTGGTGCATGTCTCCCAAGCTTTTCCGTGCATGCTAAAATACAGAGCCCTGCCTCGAAGGTGACAGCAATTACAATCGCTGGTTGGAGGCACTCTCGTGGTCCTGACCCTGATTCCATGCACCAGAAATTTTATGAAAAGGGGGTCCATCTTTCCACCTCACCCACTCTCTGGTTTAATTTAATCAACAGCATGCTTTTACAGGCTATCCAAGTTCTGAATCTGTCCATCCTTTGTGCATGACAAGGTACAAAGCTTAATCATCACATCTTTCATGCATCTCTTGAGCATGCTCACGCTCATAACTGCAAGAGTTCATTAACACATGAACTGCAAGAGCTCATGAGCCCCATGGTATGTACAATAAATGCAAGAGCTCAGCACTACATGTAAATACATCTTGCAAGCGTACACCCCTCCAACCCACCTCGTACTCAGCCAAACGCACTGACGTAAATAAGCCTGTGGCACCTTTTCCAACCCACCTTGCTCAGTACCTCCTTCTCCCGAGAAATCGCTCCACGCGTGCGCAGTCGCATCAAAGGGCTCCCAGACTCTCGCAGCCCACAAACCTCTGCAATGTCACTGGATGTGTACGCGCGGCCCGTCCAGCGTCCAAACTCTGCGTCAGAAGAAGAGTATTACCAGAGGTTATCTGAGGCTCCAAAGCAGGTGTTTTTTTTGCATACTCCCTGGATATGTGTTCTCTATTTGCTGGTTTCAAGCTTATTTTTCTTCTGCCCTGGTTGGCCTCTGTAGCACTAGGGTTTGAAAACAGCAAGTTGGGGGAAACATTCCAAATAAGCCGTGGCGTGAACCCTACTTTTTGACCACCACATCTCCATTGCAGGACACTCTCTGTACCAAATTGGGTGTTTTTGGGTGATTTGGGGTCCTTGTAACAAAATAATATCATCGCAAAAGAATGGAGTGAAACACCCAGTGGTTGGTCAGATACAGAATTTCAGCCATCTACGTAACTCTAAAGGAAATCCAGCCAAAGGAGTGCAAAAGAAGGTTGATTTTTTACTTCCTTTTTTCCTTTTTGAGAATGTACAGGATGTTCGCAGAGTACATGGGGGTCACAAACATAAACATTTTGGAGTGAAATAAAGGCCCCAGGGTGGATCTGTGGGCCCTATATGGGTGATTTGAGGCCAGGAGAG